>PVJD01003430.1:0-163598 GCA_004026545.1 Mormoops blainvillei | reverse complement strand
ACAGCACAGCCAAGCCTTCCTGGAGTTGCGCTCCTCTTCCTGGACCTGTGCCCATACTTTCCTCCTTCCTGCTGTTCTGCCCCCTAGTCCACTGGGAGCTGCTGAACTGGCATCGCTCTGACAACGAGGTCACCGCTGAAGTCAGCGCAGAGGAGGAGTTTATCCCACCCTTCTCCCGCTGTTCGCAGTAAGACCTGCCACCAGCCCACAACTCAGCATGAAGTGCAATGGAAACGTGAGAGTGAGGTCAAAGTATAAAACACAATTAATAAACTCCTAACACATTAAAACTACAGAGACTGAAGGCCACTTAGTATAATCCTCTTATTTTACAGAAGAGAAGACTGTATCCCAGAGAAATTAAATTATTTGTCCCAAATCCCAATCCCAATGAGAGAATAGAAAACAAAGTAAAATGTCTAAAGACCTTTTAAGTAAAGATTAAAAATATTAGGCAAAGCTTCTCATCACGTAGAAAGATTTGGAGTTTTTAAAAGACAGAGCTGTTCACTTAATATTTACTGAGAACCTATAATGTGCAGGGCATAGTCTTAAGGGCTGGGGATAGAGCAATTGAACAATAACGGACAAAGCCCCTGTCCTCCTGGAGTGTACAATCCAGTGGGGAGAGAAAGAAACACAGAGAAACATATGCAGTTTGTCATACAGCTGGAAGTATTATGAACAAAGCAGAGCGGGGAAATGGGATAAGAACACCTGAGTGTGGGGGCAGGGAGGGGGCTGCATTTTACAGCAGGATAGTCAGGGAGGGCCCATCGGTAAAACACATCTGAATACAGACTTGGCAGAGGTAAGAGAGTGGGCCAAGCATTATCTGAGGAAGCGTCTCAAACAGAGCCAACACCGAAAGGAAAAGCCTCTAAGCATTCAAGACGGCCGCAGAGCAGGCGGAAGTTACACTCGCCTCCTCCGCCCAGGGCAAGATCAGAACTACGGCTAAATTTTAGAGTAATGGAACTGAATAGCCGACTGAAGGCTGGCTGAGCAGAAGTCATATCACTAAGGATACACAGAAGCCGCCGCGCAGACTAGTAGGAAGGATGGAGACACAAAAGGCCTGGCCCCGAACTCACGGTCGGCAGTGGAGAATCCAGGACATCTCAGCCGCGAAGGTCCCACCGAGGGGCAAGGAGTCTCAACCCCGCGCCAGGCTCCCCAGCCCGGGGCACCAGTTACCAGGAAGAGGAGGACACATAACATCCAGCTATGAAAATCAGCAGGGATTCCACTGGCCAGGTTCAAATGAGAAACTGCTAGCCCTGATTGGCCCAGTTGGTTGGGTGCTGTTTTCGCAGAGCGAAAGGCTGCCGGCTTGACTGCCAGTCAGGGCACATGCTGGGTTGTGGGTTTGGTCCCCAGTTGGGGTGCATACAAGAGGCAACCAATCTACGTTTCTCTCTCACACTGATGTTTCTCTCCCTACATTTCTCCCTCCCTTTCCCTCTCTCTAAAAATAAACAAAATTTTAAAAAAGAAGAGGAGGAGGAGAAGGAGGAGGGGGAGGAGGGGGAGGAAGGAAAGACTGCTAGAAACCCAGTGCGATCACAAAGGGTGAGAGCACAAAAATCTCACTCACAGGGCCTCATGCTAGGCTCCAGCACAGAGATGGCAGCTCAGAGCGGACAGGAGTCATACAGGGAGAAATTGGGTTGTATAGCTTACCAACCATAATTTGCTTTTTGGCAGGATCCTAACAGGTAGCCTGGTCACAGGAGTGTCTGACATTGACCTGTACCAGAGTGCCTTGCACGAGGCCCCAGAATGAACATACCCAGGCGGTCTTCAGAGTACAGCCTGATTAGCTCCACAAGTTATACTCCGAAGCACCTTGGCAGGAACCAGGCCTGGTTGGGGCAAATCCTACATCACGGGATCAGGCCCCACATAGCAGCTCATATACTTTGATTGAGATCAATCCTCATAGTCAGTTGGCCTGAGAGCCAAGCCCACCCACGGAAAGACCAGTAGAAATGAAGACTCAACTATAACAGGAGGGTTCACATAACTCACACAAAGGACATTCCTAAAGCACCCAGCTCAAAAGATCAGGGAGATTGTGCCACTGAGTCCCACAGAATACTACATAAGGTCACCCTACCAAGACTGGGAGACATGTCTACCTAATACACAGGAACAAATACAGACAGGCAGCCAACATGGAGAGACAAAGAACATGCCCCAAATGAAAGAACGGGAAAACCCCCCAGAAAAAGAGCTCAATCAAATGGAGGCAAGCAATCAACCAGATAAGAGTGTTCAAAACAATGGTTATAAGAATGCTGAAGAAACTTAGTGAGAGCTTCAACAAAGAGACAGCAAGCATAAAAAAGGACATAAAACCATAAAAAGAACCAGTCATAAATGAATACATTAGAAGGAATCAACAGCAGGTTAGATGAAGCAAAAGACTGAACGAGCAATTTGGTATACAAAGTAGAAGAAAACACCCAATCAGAGAAGCAAAAAGAAAAAAGAATTTTAAAAAATGAGGACAGTTTAAGGGACCTCTTGGATAACACCAAGCATAACAACATCTGCATCATAGGGAGGCAGAGATAAGAGAGAAAGCAAGGGATTTACAAACTATATAAAGGAATAAGGACCTTTGGAGAAAAGGTCTTTCCGTGGTGGAGAAAAAAGACACACAAGTCCAGAAAGTGCAGAGAGTCCCAAACAAGATAAACCCAAAGAGACCCACATGAAGACACATCGTAATTAAAATGGCAAGAGTTAAAAACAATGAGAGGATCTTAAAAGCAGCAAGAGAAAGACAGTTACTTACAATGGAGCTCCATTAAGAGTGTCAGATGATTTCTCAACAGAAAAATCTTAGGCCAGAAGGGATTGGCACAAAATATTCAAAGTGAAAAAAATAAAAAAGACCTACAACCAAGACTTCTCTATACAGCATTGTATATTGTTCAAAATTGCGGGAGAAATAAAGAGCTTCTCAGACAAGAAAAAAGCTAAAGGAGTTTATCACAATCAAACCTGTATTACAAGAAATGTTAAAGGGACGTCATTAAGAAGAAATTTTAAAAAGAGGAACATAATTATAAAGAATAAAATGGCAATAAATAGTACATACCTATCAAAAATCACTTTAAATGTAAATTAATTAAGTGCTCCAATAAAAAATCATAGGGTAGCTGCATGGATAAGAAAACATGACACATATGAGTACATAAGCTATCTACAAGAGACCCACTTTAGGTTGAAAGACACACAGAGACTGAAAATAAGAGAATGAAAACAGATATTTCATGCAAATGGAAACTAACAAAAAAGCTGGGGTAGCAATCCTGACATCAGACAAATTAGATCAATGGCAGACATGCATAGGGAATTTTAACACCCCACTGACTTCACAGATGCATCTTCCAGACAGAAAATCAAAACAGAAACAGTGGCCTAAAATGACACACTAGACCAGATGGGTTTAATTGATATTTTCAGAGCATTTCACCCCAAACCAGCAGAATATACATTATTTTCAAGTGCACATGGAACAGACCACATGTTAGGACACAAAGCAAGTCTCAATAAATTTAAGAATATTGAAATCATATCAAGCACCCTCTCTAACCAAAACAGTATAAAAATAGAAATCAATTACAAGAAAAGAAAAAGGAAAATACACAAATACATGAAGGCTGAATATCGTGTTACTAAACAATGACTGGGTTAAGAATAAGATCAAGCAATAAATCAAAAAAATACCTTGAGGCAACTGAAACTGAAAATATAACAACTCAAAATCTACGTGACACACTGAAAGCAGTCCTAAGAGGGAAATACATAGCGCTGCAGGCTTACCTCAAGAAACAGGAAAAATCTCAAATACACAATCTAATCTTACACCTATAGGAACTAGACAACAAAAAAGCCCAAAGTTAGTCGAAGAAAAAAATAAGAAAGATCAAAGCATAAACAAAATAGAATCTAAAAAATCAATATAAAAGATCAGTGAAACCAAGGGCTGTTTCTTTGAAAAGATAAGCAAGACTGGTAAACCTTTAATATTAAGGTTCATCAAGAAAATAAAAGGATCAAATATTCAATAAATAAAATAAGAAATGAAAGAGAAGTGAAAACCGACATCACAGAAATACAAAAGGATTATAAGAAAATATTATGAACAACTACATGCCAACAAATTGGAAAATCTGGGCAAAATGGACACATTCCTAGAAATATACAACCTTCCAAAACTGAATCAAAGAGAAACAGAAAATATGAACAGACCACTTACAACCAACGAAATTGAAGCAGTAATGAAAAACCTCCCAATAGCCCTGGCTGAGTGGTTCAGTTGATTGGAGCATTGTCCCATACACGAAAAGGTTGTGAGCTCGATCCCAGGTAGGGGTGTGTATGGGAGGCAACTGATACATGTTTCTTTCTCATCTCTCTTTCCCTCTCTCTCCTCACCATCCACCCCCCTTCCCCTCTCTCTAAAGTCAATAAAAACATATCCTTAGGTGAGGATTGAAAAAAAAAATTCCCAAAAGACGAAAGTCCTGAACTGGATGGCTTCACAGGTAAGTTTTATCAAACATTCAAAGAAGAACTAACACTTCTCTTTCTCAAACTAGTCCAAAAAATTCAAGAGAAGGGAGGATCTTCAAGCTCATTTTACAAGGCCAGCATTATCCTAATTCCAAAACCAGATAAAGACACTACAAATAAAGAAATTATAGGTTAATATTCTTCATGAACATAGATGCAAAAATTCTCAACAAAATATGAGCAAACTGAATTCAGTAATACATTACAAAGATCACACACCATGATCAAATGGGATTTATTACTGGGATGGAGGGTTAATACAATATCCACAAATCAACTAATATGATATATGATATACTGCATAAATAAAATGAAGGATAAAAACCCACAGTTAACATCATAGCTACTGGTGAAAGACTAAATGCTTCCCACCTAAGATGAGGAATAAGACAAAGATGTCCATTTCATCACTCCTATTCAGTATTATACTGGAGGTTCTATTCAGGGCAATTAGGCAAGAAAAAGAGATAAAAGGTATCCAGATTGGAAAGGTAGAAATAAAACCATCTCTATTCATAAGTGAGAAGATCTTATATACAAAAAAAGTCCTAAAGGACCCCCTAATAATTATTAAAAGTAAAAAATAAGTTCAAGAAGATGCAGGATCTAAGATCAATATACAGAAATCAACTGTGTTTTATACAGTTGTAATGAAACCTGAAAATAAAATCTAGAGCATCAAAAAGAATAAAATACGTTGAAATAAATTTAACAAAATTAAGTACAAATTTTATGCTCTGAAAACTAAAAAACACTGTTAAAGAAACTAAAGACTTAAATGAGTGGAAAGACATCCCAAGTTCGTGGGTCATATGGCACTAGTTCCCAAATTGATCTATAAATTCGATGCAATTCCTATCAAAATATCACCTGACTTTTTTGCAGGAAGGTGATCTTAAAATTCATATGAAAAAGGCAAAGGACTCAGGAGAGCAAAACAGTCTTGAAAAAGATGAACAAAGTTGAAGACTTCCCAATTTCATAACTTACTACAAAGTAGTAAACAAGACATATTTTACTGGTATAAGGATAAACATCAAGATAAACGGAGGGAACCGAGAGTTCAAAATAAACCCCTACATTAATGGTCCACTGATTTTCGACAAGAGTGTCACATCAATTCAATGTGGCAAATGATAGTTTTTTGAACAAATGGTGCTGGGACACCAAATATCCTCTTGCAAAAGAATGATGTTGGACCCTTAATAACACCATATACAAAAAAAATCTCAAAATAGATCAGAAATCTAAATTTAAGAGCTAAAACTGTAAAACTCTTAGAAAAACACACAGGAATCAATCTTTGTGACCTTGGATTAGATAATGGTTAAAGCAACAAAAGAGTAAGTAGGTGAATGACTTTATCAAAATTGAAAATTTTTTACTGTTCCCTGGCTAGTGTGGCTCAGTGGATTGGGCCGAGAGCTCACCGGTTTGATTGCTGGTCAGGGCACATGCCTGGGCTGCAGGCTGGGTCCCTGGTTGGGGGTTTGTGAGGGGCAGTGGATCGAGATGTTTCTCTCACACACATCGATGTTTCTCTTCCTCTCTTCCTCTTTCCCTTCCCCCCTCTCTAGAAATTAATAAATAAAATCTTAAAAAAAGAAATTGTGCTGCAAAAGAAACCATCAAGAAAGGGAAGAGACAATCCCCAGAATAGGAAAAAATATTTGTAAATCATATGTCTGATAAAAGACCTGTGCGTAGAATGTATTAACTCTCTTAACTCAATAATCAAAAGATAAATAACCCAGATACAAAAAGGGCAAAGGATATGAAGAGATAGTTTTCCGAAAAAAGATACACAAATGGCCAATAAACACATGAAAAGATGCTCAACATCTTTAGCCATCAGGAAGATGAAAATTAAAACCCCAATAAGATATCACTACTTCACACACAGCGGGATAGCTATAATCAGAGACAAATAATAACAAGTGTTGGAGGATGTGAAGAAATCTGAACTCTTATACACCTTGGTGGGAATGTAAAATGGTGTGGCCACTTTGGAAAAGTTTTCCATTCCTCAAAAATTCAATGTAGAGCTACCATATGACCCAGCAAATGCACTCCTAGGTACACCCAAGAGAAATAAAAGCATGTGCCCACAGAAAAAACTTGTAAACAAAGGTTCATAGCAGCATTAGTCATAACAGCCAAGAAGCAGAAATAGCCCAAATGTTCAACTGATGAATGAGTAAATATCAATAAAATGTGGTGTTATCATAGATGGAATACCATTTGGCAAGAAAAAGCAATAAAGCACTGGTACATGCTACGACACGGGTAGATCTTAAAAACATTATACTAAATGAAAGACTCCAGCCACTATCACTAGAGATCACATATTATAGAAACAATAATATAAATGGAGTCACTGTAAGATGGCAGAGATGCCATCCCAGAAGAACTGACTTGCATGTCTTACTCCTCAAACCTTTTGAACATTAAAACTGGACAAAATAACCTTTGGGTTGGGCCTAAAGCAGCACTGCATTCCAAACCACTGTTTGTTATAACTCCTGAACAGAAAATTAAAAACATTCTTCAGGGTTATTATCACTATGTTAGCTGATCAGCACCTACAGAAATCCATTCCTTAGCTCATTAACACCCACAGAAATTCCATCCTTATTTATGTAATTATTCCCCTTCCCTTTCTCATAAATGCCCCGTGCTTCTCCTCCCAATCAACACACTATTTGGGTTTCTGTCAGAATAACTATTCTTTTGGATCTAGAATAAATACTTGTTGCCTCTCATTTTGGCCTTTTATTTGTAGGTTAACAACTGTATCGTTCTATTTATATGAAAAACCCAGAACAGGCAAATCTATAAAGACAGAAAGGTGTTTGGAGACTGCCCAGGGCTGAGAGGAGAGGGAATGGGAAGCAACTGCTAATGGGTATGGAGTTTTTCTTTTTTAAATGAAAATTTTTTTAATTGGAGCAAAAAAACCAAAACCAAAACCACGTAACCTAAAATTTATCATTGCAACCATTGTAAGCGCTCAGTCCGGTAGTGTTAAGTACATTCACCTTGTCGTGAAACAGATCTCCAGACCTTTTTAATCTTATAAAATAGAAACTCTATCCATTAAACAACTCCCCATTTCCCCCCTTCCTCCGGCCCCTGGGTATGGCCATTCGACTTTTGTCTCTGTGAGTTATAGTACTCCAGGTTCCTCGTATAAATGCAATCATACAGTATTTGTCTTTGTGCCTGGCTTACTTCACTTAGTAGTAGATTATGACTCCTTAAAGCTCATCAATATTACAGCATGCGAGAGGATTTCTTTCCTAGTTAAGGCTGAGTACTATCAATATTCCATTTTATGTATATACCACATTCTGCTTATCCATTCCTCTGCAGATGGACGTTTGGGCTGCACTGAACACGAGCGTGCAAATATCTTTTCAAGGCCCTGCTTTCAATTCTTTTGGATACAGACCCAGAAGTGGGATTGCTGGATCATGGAGGCATCTCTTTAGAGTGACAAAAGTGTTCTAAAGTTTGACAGTGATAATAGTTGCAGCAACCCTAGAATACATTATAAACCACTGAATCGTACATTTCAAAAGGGTGAATCATGTGGTATATGGATTATATCTCAATAAAGCTATTAAAAAAGGCAACTTTAAAGGTTGAATCAAAGATAGAGTTACTTAAGGATTTTGACCGAACTGGGTAATGAATCTGGTTAAATAACCAATCAATCTTGTTATTTAGGTAATTTTTACTCTTATTTTCAATGACCTGGCTAGGTGTATAGGCATTTTTCCAAACATAACCTAAGTGCTTCTTCAACACTGATCATTAGGGTAAGTACAAAAGAAAAACTGCCAGCATGTTTTTAATTTGTAACATTAAATCTTTTCACATTTTGTGTCAGAAAGTACTTTGAAGAAATAACAAATTTGTATACTAACTATAGCAATTTTTATTTCATCTGCTCTACAGGTATGCCATTCACCAAAATTTTAAAAGTCAGGGAACTAAGTCAGGATTTTACTCACTTTGACTTCAGATTCACTTTTTGAAATGTCACAATTATTTCACACAGAAGATACTCAAAAGACAGAGGGTTTGTTTTCCTGTTTTTGGAGGGTCAATAAAAAATATAAAATAAAAGTCTCGTGTCTAATGTCACTGAATGAGGAAAGACGTAATAAGTTAAAAATAAACAGGGGAGATTTTGAGGGAAAAAATGTGCATTAAGTTCAAATTCTTCTCACGTCTAATTGTTAGACACAACAAGACAGTGAACAGCGGTCTAGGCGGCCGCTATGCTCAGAAACTCGTTCACCATCGTCTTTTCTGCCTCACCCAGACATTCTCAATTTTTGTCAAGAGTCAAAGGTACAGTTTCAGAAAGACAATAAATGAGATAATCTCAAAAATTTCTCATGATCTCTTCCGACCAGAGCAGAGCAAAGTAAGAGAAGCCTTACTGCTCTGACTGATCATTTTTAAAACAACAGACTCCATATGTTTAACAGCAGCAAGACAAGTTTGGAGGCCAACTCTCCATCACGGTCCCAAGGTGGAAGCTGAAACGATGGTTCGATCTAATCGTCGAGATAGGTGTTATGTGGGACCGTTTTTCCAGATTACACATCTTACACGCTTGAACAGCTTTTCCTAAATAATCTCTCAGAGTTGATTTTAAGTGAAGGCTGAAATACTAGCAGTTGATTTCAGGTTCTTACTATACATTTTTCAAAGTCCGTCTGTGTGCAGAAGCAAAATTATGAATGGCGACTCGAAGAGCTGAGTTCCCCTCAGGGATATCACAGGAATTGATGATTGAATGTAGTGCCCGGGTATATGCTGCAAATAAAGGTTTACAGTGATGAATGGAGTCACATTCTAAACAACTCTCCTAACCTCCTTCCTATTAGTACTGCTTCTCTCCCCAGGTCCATAGGTATTAACTTTAACTATCCATTGAACAAATATTCATTGAGTACTTACTACTCAATGATGCCAAGTGCTCTGTGAGGATGGAAAAAATAATGGAGAGGATGGACAAAAATAATTGCAGTGCAACACTTCTAAACCAGAGACATACACAAAATGTCATCACATCATGAAGTTCGGAATAAATAAAAACTATTTGAGAGGATGGAAAAGGTTTCCAGAAGTGGACATGTCAGATGTCTTAAAGGTTTAATAAGAGTAAAGGAAAGAAGGTATTCTAGCCAGAGAAATCAACGCATGAAGTGCCAAAGGTATAAAAAAAAAAAAAAAAAGTGACACACACTGGTCTGTGACAATAGCAAGTTTGATTAAGGCTGGAGTCTTGCCTGGGGCCAGAGAGAAAATATGCCACATATGCCAAGTATTTTGTACTGTGAAAACCTAGAGATATGAGGATGTGGGAAGGCAGCATCAGGTCTGTGTTTTTAAAATATAATTCACATAGATGGGGCACCAGGAATACATATACTTGCAGTATTTTCAGTGTGCACATCAAGCCTACACAGTCTACACTATGTAAACCAATACATTTAAGGATAAACAGGAAACAAAAACATTAGTGACAACAGGAAGGACTCCATTCTCTCTAGCTGGGATTCCTGATAAAGACAGAGTTTATACTGGTCCTCATTTTCCTCAGTGTCCCCTGGCAGAACTAGCAGTCTAGTGTGGATATATAGGGTAATAAGACTACATTAGATAACATTAAAGTGTTTGGATAACAGGGAATTCAACTGGACAGAAGCCTAACTTAACGGCCAAAAAAGGCAAGCTCTAATATTGCTCATTTACAGGAGAACCTGGAACCCAAGTTTTCCTAGAGTGGAGTAAGGTGGAAATACTTCCCCAGCATAAATGTAGACAAGACGATAGCAGATCTCAAAGAGAAATATAACTCACTAGAACCTATTTTTAATGCCTCAGAGTTGTTTGGTAAAGGGGTTATAACAGTCTCTGATGTATAGTAAACACTCAATAAATGCTAAATTACTATAATCACTGCTTTTTAAAAAATTGACACCAGGCCCCAGCCATTCCTTTAAGAAACTTACCTCTGTGGTTTTTATAGAAAATACAGTTGTTGGCACAGGTTTCAGGGTGAGCATCCCAAAAGTCAGGACCACAGTAGCACAGTGGAGGTAAAGTAATATTATACAGCCGCATTTTCTCTTGGATCTGGGCCCTTAAAGCTTCTACGTATCTACAGAAACACAGTATGGTCAGTGGGCCACTAGAAAGAGAATGTGCACAAGTCCTTATGTTACTACCAGCTGTTGCTGTTAAAACTATTCCACACCTCTGTGCCCCAACTCTTCCTCTTTGTATTGGAAAGTGGCACTAGAAATATGTAGTGCCATTCCCAAGAGGTGTCTGCCGAAGTTCTGTACCCCAAAAGTACGAGAAGCCGCAGCCGACTCTCATAAGAAAGAGAAGAACACTGACTTCCTGAAGTCTCTTTTAGATCTGGAAACTCATGCACAATTTGTCGGAGTACCTCTGGTGTTCCTTTCCTCTCTGTAGCTGTTTTTGTCTGGCTCCTTCTACTTCCTTAAGCTGTAGCTGGGCCAACATCTCACTCATCTTCTCCGCTGAACAGGGCTCTTTAGGCAAGTTCATTCTCAATATCCACTGCTCTTCTGCATAACGTTGCTGCTCTTTCTTTTTCTTAATTCTGAGGATAAAATCATAATATGGTTAGGAATTTCATAAAATCATTATTTGGAATTAGCTTCTAGGTCCAAATAAATCAGTTTAACACCCTAAAATAGCTTCAAAAACTCCTGCGGGCTGACTTGAGTTTATCCTAGAGCTCGTGTGTGTGTGTGTGTGTGTGTGTGTGTACACACATACAAACACATATATTGCCTCCCAAATGGAAATGACCAATGGCTACTATCAAGAGCTTCTCTGTAAGAATCCAAGTACAAGAGCTTTCTTAGGTTAAAACTACAAGTAGACAGGACTTCCGTTTTTGGCAAAAAATGGAGTACAAGAAACCAGATTTGCCCTCCCACCCTAAACAATCAAATAAATACACAAATCGACCAACCAACTAATCAACCAGACAAAACACCAAAAAACAACGGTTTTCAAAATGCTGGACATCTGGCACTGAAAGACAACGATCCTTGACAGCTGGCAGACAGAAGAGGTGGGCCCGGTGACTCTCCGCGCGCACTGCCTTGAGAGAGTCCAGGCAGCAGTGCACGGCAGGGCAGCCGAGGTGGAGCCTAGCAGATCCCTTGGGTTGAGGAGAGGAAGTTGGAAGTCCAGGAATACAAGGGCCACTGGAGTTCATACGACAGAGTGCCAGAGAGGAGAGAGCTGCTCAGAGCGAACTCCAGAGATCTCCGGAGGAGCTTCCTCTAATACACAGCGGAGTATTCTGCATGTATGTGCGGAAAGGCGGGGATGAGCCATCTAAAAGGGTAACTGAATAGCTGTGGGGAGGTAAAGTACAGTACGAGAAGCAGAGTAGCCAGAGAACTTACACGCGTGACCCATGGACATGAACAAAGGTGGGGGGCATTGTCTAAGGAAGTGGGGGAATTCTGGGGGGGCAAAGGGGGAAAAATTAAGACAATCGAAACAGTATAATCAATAAAATATAATTTAAAAGAAACAAAATAAAAGGGGAACGGGGAACAGTGCCGTGTGCTTGCTCACACAGAGTAGGGAATAGTGCCTGGTCGACCAGTCAGACTTGGAAAACTCACAACGCACAGGGCATTGGGTAATTTTCAGGAAGACCTATCTCAGTAGTGGGGAATAATAATTAGTCCTAGACTGGGCACTGTTCCAGACATGCCTAACAAACTGTAAAGGCAAAGCCCCAAGGACACTTAACTGCATTTCTCCCAAATGAATATTTTGAAATTTCAAATTTTGAAATTTCAAATTTCAAAAATTTGAAAATGCAAATTAAGCCACAACAAGATACCACTACACGCCTGTTCAAATGATTAAAATAAAAAGAACTGACCATACGAAGTACTGGTGAAGATGTAAGGAAACTTGAATTCTGTTTCATTGCTGGTGGAATATAAAATGGTATAACCACTTTGGAAAACAGTTTGACAGTTTCTTTTAAAAATGAAATTTACACCTGTCAGATGACCAGCCTTTCCACTTCCGGGTATTTGCCCAAGAGAAAAGGGAACATATTTCAAAAGACTTATACACAGGTATTCATTGCTGCCTTATTTGTAATAGCCAAAAACTGGAAACAACTCAAACCATCAACCTACTAAGGACAGACAAATTGTGGTATATCCATACAACGGAATACTATTCGGTAGCAAAAGGGAATGAACTCTTGATACAAACACAGATAAGAATGAATCTCAAAATAATAATGCTGAGTAAAAGGAGTTGGGCACAGGGTATATATACACTGCATGATTCTAAGAAACACAAACGGATCTCCAGTGACCTAGGGCAAACCCGTGGCTGGCTGGGGAAAACGGGTCAGGGAGGGGCAGGAAAGAGGGGCTACCAAGGGCATGAGGAAACTTGAGAATGATGGCTATTTTCACAATCTTGACTACAGTGGTTGTTTCATATATATACTCGTATACTGTATATACTTTAAAGTATATATATTTAAAGTATACTTCATATACTTTAAAGTCAGAAAAAATACACTTCATATACTTTAAATATGTACAGTTATTGAATATCAATTATATTTATTTTAAAAACTCGTAGAAAACCATAAGAAACCTAAGTAAAGAGTTTCTGTTAAGAAATAATAATAATTTACTGAACATTTTGGATTATATTACTGGTAGGCTATTTACTCCACGGGAATTAAGGCCTTCCCTTTAGTTAGATTAACACAGGTATATATTTTAAAAACCAGAACTGTCCTACAAAGGCTAAAAGATCAGACACTGGAAAAGTACAAGAGACACAACAGTTGTATTGCACGAACAACTAAGTCCATCCAGATTCTGACAGTTAATCACTAGTGGAGTGTCAAGGCTACTTTAAACAAAGATTTTCTTAAAACTGTTCTCCCACACTTTGCTATTCTTTCCTGAGCTACAACTGCTTAAATCTAAATTGAGTATTCCTCAGAGTATGGAATGTAAACATAGCTTTTATGGTAGGATTCAAACTTGAATGCAATATAAAGTTGTAATAGGGTAGAGGTGAGAATCCCATCATTGCAACTTGGGCACAGAGATATGCTTTTACACCTGTGAAGATCAAGATTTAAAGGCGTATAAGGCAATGACCTAGGAACGTGAGAAAGGTGACATAGGGAAGGGCCAGAGCAGGCACGTGCTCATTCTAACGGGCTTGAAAAATGTGTGTCGCCTTGCTCTCTAGAAAGAGCACTAAATTCAAAAGGTTGCAGGTTTGGCTAGGGACCTATGTACATAGGGATCTTATTCTAAAGAGAACCAGTAAAGAAAAGCATTTTGAGGACATTCATATTTGCTTAGTTCAGTAACTCCTTACCTTGTGAAAAAGACAAATGAAAAAAAAGATTTTTCTGCAGATAATTAATTAAATTGAGGCTTTCAATGGTGAAATTTAAATGGAACTAACTGAATAACAGGAAAGCTAAGTCACTGTTATAATTCTCTATACCAGTAAACTAACAGCTAAGGAAACAGATCAGCACTGTTTTCCAAATGTTGACATCTTAGGTCTCAATAACAGGACAGTCACTATAAATGATGGAATCAGCCCCTCCCCTTGTTCCCCTAGCTACTCCTCTCCTCGCAGCCAAACATCTTGAGAGTCATCTGGGTTTTCTGTCTTTATTCCCTGATATCCTCACCCACTCCAATAGGGCTTTATGACCCGTCAATCACTCCACTGAAACAGGTCTCTCTAAGGTCACTGGTGGCCTACAGGTCATTTAATCCACCTGGCACGGTAACCGTCATCCTTTCTCATTTCGTGGCACACGTAAGCTAACTACTAAAATTCTGTGGCACACCAAAAAAATATGTTTTTTGCTGATCTGACCAAAAAAATAGGTATAATTTTGATTCATTCACACCAGATGGCTCTTGTTGTGTTGGCGATTGTCATTTTTTATTTGGCCGTCTAAGGGAAAAGAGGTCATTATCCCTGACTAAATAGTCAGGTATTGCATGTTTTAAAAATTCTTGCGGCACGTTGGTTGAAAATCAATGACCTACGACATACATTCTCAGTAGGAAAAATATTGTACACAAAGAGGCAAAAACTGATTCAAAGTCACAAAAAACCTTAGATGTTAAAATATTTTGTGGCCTGAAATAGACAATATCTAGGCATTCTCCATTTCCTACTCTACATCTTCTCCCTAAGGGACTTCATGTGTGTCACCTGCTTCAGTTGCCATCCACTACCGCCTCTGGCTCAGACAGCTACAGATTAACTACCTGCCACTTGGACTTCTCTACCACAGTGTTTCAATGGCATTTTTCTGGGAAAAGAACCCACAGCTTTGGTCAGATTCTCAGGTTAAAGATGATTGCCACAGAGTAGTTTCAAAAAGGATCATAAAATCAAAAATGACAAAGCTACCTAAAAAAGTTGATATAAACAATTATTCTATAAACAAGTTTTTAATCTTATCCAAAGTTTTTAAGACCTCTTGCATAAATATACCTTTTACTTATACAAAACAGAAACTGAGCTAGGTCAGAAATCAACATGTCAATATAGGTTTTTCTTATTTTTCCCCAGAGCACAGACGTGAATACAATTATAGCGGTTTGCTGGCATGCCAGAGGTATTCTGATCATCGTCAGACTTGTAGTAAAAAGGAGTGAGAATTACAAACAAGGGAGGTCCCAGAAGACTGCCAGCTGACTTTTCAACAGGAACTTTGCAGGCCAGAGAGGCTGGCACAACATTCTCAAAGTGATGAAAAGCAAAGACCTACAATCAAGATTATTCTGCCCAGCAAGGCTGTCATTTAGAATTGAAGGAGACGTAGAGAGATTCCCAGAAAAGAAAATGCTAAAGGACTTGATCACCACCAAACCAGTATTATCAGAAATGTTAAAGGGACTTCTTTAAGAAGAAGAAAGAAAAATGAGAAAGTAACATTATTATAAAGAATAAAATGGCAATAAATATAAACCTATCAACACTTTAAATGTAAATGGGTTTAATACTCCAATCAAAAGACATAGGGTAGCTTGAAAAGATAAGACAATAAGACCCATATATATGCTGTGTACAAGAGACCCACTTCAGATCAAAAGATACACATAGACTGAAAGCAAAGGGATGAAAAAAGACTTGAAAAAAGATATTTCATACAAATGGAAACCAAGAAAAAAAAGCTGGAGTAGCAATATTTATATAAGACAAAATAGACTTTAAAATAAAGGCTATAGTATAACAAGAGGCAAAGAAGGACATTTCTTATACAATAGCCAAAATATGGAAGCAACCTAAGTGCTCGTGGATAGACGACTAAATAAACATGTGGTACAGATATACAATGGAATATTACCTGGCCATAAAACAGAACGAAATCTTACCATGTGCAACAACATGAACAGACTTACAGGGTGTGATGGTAAGTGAAAGAGAAAGACAAATACCGTATGATTTCGCTTATATGTAGATTTTAAATAACAGATTAAATAATAAACAAAACAGAAACAAACTCATAGATACAGAGAACAAACTGGTGGTCATCAGATGGGACGTGATCTAAGGGGCTGGAGCGGGCGAAGGAGCGGAGACTGAGAAGAGCACACTGGCAGTTGCAAAATAGTCAGGAGAGTGTAAAGTACAGCACAGGGAACACAGTCAATAATATTATAACAACTATGTATGGTGCCAGGTGGGCACTAGACTTATTAGGGGGAATTCACTTTGTAAGTTATATAAATGTCTAACCACTATGTTGTATACTTGAAATGAATATAATATGGGATGTCAACTGTGACTTTAAAAAAATTTAAAGGGAATAAGAATATAAAACATTGCTACCCCAGGCGTTTGTACAACAAAACAACAAGTAAATGTCAATATTTACATTTTGAAGAGACTTCTGAAAATAAAATGGTGTCACAAACTACATTAAAAATACAGTGTTCTTATAATTTCGACAACTCAAAAACTCTACTTGTTACTTGGTCATCTGCCATATGACATGGCTATAATACTAATCCTTTACAAAGTTAAACTAAAATACAGGCCTGAAACCAAAAATAAGTAACACACACACACACACACACACACATACCCTCTATGGATTCTTTCTTCTTGAGCAATCACATAAGTTTATCAATACCATTACTTTCAAATACAAGGAACTGTGTTTCAGAGATTAAAAAACAGGTTTATTTGGGGGGGTTAAAGAGGTGCCCTGTTTAAAAAAAAATAACTTCTTAAGGAGATGGAAGAAATCTTTCTCTTTGATAGAACAGGATTAAGGTCTAATCTAGCACAGTCTAACTCTTTGCCTGCTGATCCTGTTTTTCTGTTCAGCCTTTCTCACTGTCTCCCCATTTCCTGACTCTGATAGTATTCTCCTAGTGATTTCTGAAATCATTACTAAAAAAACCTGAGTATTTCCCACAGGACTCTCTACTTGCATTTCCTTTAAGCATGTCAAACCCAATACGCTCCAAGCTAAATGCTGACTCCCCACCTCTATCCCCCGTTCCTGGCAAACCTGTTTTATATACTCCATTTACCTGCTGAGCTAAGCCATAAACCTGGGACTTATCCTTGAATTCTCTGACGAAATCTTTTCAATTCTCTCTCTTATGCTTTTAAAACTTCCTCCTCCTCATTGCTCCCCTGGCCCTGGCTCATCTGAAAGGCCATGTTACAGACTCCAAAAAGGCTAGATGACAGGGTCAAATAAATCTGGGGTTGAGTCCCAGATCTGCCATTATTAAGTGAGATCTTAGGCAAATTATTTTCATCTGTAAAATGAAATGAATAAAATTTACCTCATAAGGTTACTGAAGTGAGGAAATGACCAAAAGCCTCTAAAACATTCAAGTGCTTGGCACATGGTAAACACCCAGTGAATGGCGGTCATCACTGCCCTGAAGGATTGCATACTAATTAGAGGCAATTAGGTAAAGTGCTTGACACATAGTAAGGACTTGATACATAATAATCTTTAAAAAAAAATTAATTTCACCTCTCATCTTCTCTGTAAGTGTATTACTTCGATAATCTCCTAACATCTAGTTTCAGTCATCATTCCCACAATGCCTCTAACTGACCCATGTTTTCACGGTGAAATCCAAGTTCCTTCTCATGACACACAAAACTCTTAACAGTCTTGTCTGTCCTTACTTCTTAAGGCTCACCTCTTGCCATTACATCAGCCCCAATCCCATCAATGTCAGCACTGTCATATACTTCAAGAGTCAATGCTTTCGCAGTGCTATTCTTTTGCTTAGAATTCCCATGTATTCCTTTCTCCAGTCCAATTCCCATTTTCTCTCATACTACTGCTTCTAATCCTTCAAACTCAGCTCAGGAAGTCTTCTCTGTCCTGCTACAGTTTTGGGTTCAAAATACAGTCTCTGTGCTCTCCTACTGTCTAGTAATATCTTTCCTCTAATGATATTACAAAAAATATTTTATTTTACTAATATTTTACTTGAAGTTTTTATAAGAGAAATTAGTCTGTAACATTGCCATTTTATAAATGTCCTTGGTAGGTTGGTATTAAGGTTATATTGCCCTCTATAATTATTTGGGAGGTAATCCCTGTTTTCTATTCTCTGGAATATTTTATGTAAAACTTGGTGTAACCTTTTCCCTTAAATATTTGTAAACTAACATTTTTAAAAAAGGATTCATTCCTTCATTTAATAGTGAGGGAATGAGAGGGAGAAAAAAAGGGAGAGAAACATCGATCAGCTGCCTCTCGCACACACGCCGACTGGGGACCTGGCCCACAGCCCAGGCATGCACCCTAACCGGGAATCAAACTGTGGCCTTTCACTCTGTGGAACGACGCCCAACCAACTGAGCCACACTGGTCAGGGCAGCAACTAACATTTCACAAACACATATTATGTGCCAGGTTCTGTATTAAGCACATTTACGTGTTACAGCAACTTCATGAGTTATATACCATTATTATCCCTGTTTTAGAGAGAAGAAACTAAGGCTCATAGCTGTAACTTTCCCAAAGTCACAGAGCTGCTAGGCAGCAGAGCAGAGATTTGAACACATATCTCTCCGTGTTCTTAATCACATGCTATATTGCCCTGTAATGCTTAACATAAGGTATTGTAATTATCTGTTCATTTATCTGCCTCCCCATTAGTCAGTAAAATATATCTAGCAAAATCCCTGAAGAGTGAGAGCATGTCTTCCATTTCTTGCACCCCCTCAGTGTAGCATCATGTCTACCAGTTAATAGATGCTCAATAAAGAGCTACTAAATGAATGAATAAAAACAGATTATTTGATTCTTATTACAACTGGATGGGGTAAAGCAGCTTTTATCAGTTCCTTTTTAGAAAGCAGATGTATGTTTATTTTAGAATGCTATTAAAGTGCTTTTGACTTTAAATCATATAACCTCCATGCAAGCGAAGGTAGAAATGATTTAGTTTCTTCAACCAGAAAAAAGCCAAAAATAATTTTTAATTATTTGCAAACTATCAACAAGATTTAATTTTCTGAAACCATCTGTAAGACAGAGACCTTCATATTTTTTCTAGGATCAAGCATATAAATCCAAAAAGAAAAAAGATTATCCAGTAAGAAAATGGCAATAAAACAAAAGCCTTAAGCAGAAAAGCTTTCAAAAAGGTCAGCAGTATAGCTAAAGAAGAATTCCCCACTGACTATGCCATGTGGTAGACATGTCATAAGAAGATTTAGGTTAGACATAAAATACCCATAGCAAGGATGTCTTGGCTTCAGCTAAATGAACTGAACGAAATTTCCATTCTATCTTTTGCTTAATGAGTCTGTAAAATGCTCATATATGGGCACTATAGAACCGAAAGTTTTTCTGATGCAGATCAGATCGTAATTATGGCTAAACGACCAGTTTGCAGTAATGCAAACCTGGCCTACATTTAAGAGTGAACTTTATGACTTCTTTCTTCTGGTCTGATTTGCTGCTTTTTCCCTAGCTTCTTAAGATGTAAATTAAACACACTGATTTTTAGCCTTTTTTAACTTTTCTTTTAAATTTTATTTTTCATTTAGAGTTTACATTTAATATTATCTTGTATAAGTTTCAGATGTACAGCATACTAGTTAGACAATGATAGATATTACAAAGTGTCCCCCTGCAATATTTCCAGTGTCCACCTGTCACCATACACATTTATGACATTATTGACTAGATCCCCTCTGCTGTACTTTATTTTCAGTCTCTGGGTGTCTTTTGATCTGAGGTGGGTCTCGTGTACATGGACCTTGTGTTCTTATCCGTTCAGCTACCCTATGTCTTTTGATTGGATGTCCTTCAGTAGGTGAATGGATAAATAAACTGTAGTACATTCAGACAATAAAATATTATTCAGTACTAAAAAGAAACGAGCTATCAAGCCATGAAAGGGCATTGGAAGAACCTTAAAAGCATATTACTAAGTGAAAGAAGCCAACTGCAAAGGCTATATACTGCATGGCTACAACTCTGTGACATTCTGGAGACAGCAAACAATGGAGACGGTACAAAGGTCAGTGGTTGCCAGGGACTGGGGGAGGGAGAGAGGAATAGACAGAACACGACTATTCTGCACGATACTGTAATGATGGATACATGTCATTATGCATTTGTCAAAACTGTGAAAATCTACCACACCAAGAGTGAATCCGAATGTAAAATATGGACTATAATGTGTCCACACAGGGTTCCTCGGTTGTAACTGATGCACCACGGTGGTGCAGGACGTTAACAGTGGGAGAGGCTATCCATGTGTAGAGGCAGGGAGTGAGTGGGAACTCTCTGTACTTTCTGCTTAACTTTGCTGTGAACCTATTAGCTGTTTCAAAAAAAAATTAAGTCTATTTAAAAAACATAGCTCTTAACTATCTATGAATATTTCTATCTAGATTAAAAATAGTTGTTTCCACTATGGATCAGCAGGCAAAACCACTGATTATTTCTAAAACTTAGCTTCCAAAGTCATCTTAATTGGTAATTTAAAGATCACAGTGAGGATCAAAAAACTCACTTTTCAATTTTCCTCCTATGTTCTTTTTGTCTTTGTTGTTCTTTTACTTGTTCTCTTTCAATATCCATGAAAAGTCGTCTATATCTCAGGTACTGCTTTTGACGCTAAAGGAAAGAAGTTAAAATTGTTAAGATTCTGCTCTCAGAGGACTTTCCAAGGAAGGATATTATCTTTGTGCCTTAGACAAGAAAACTATATGATACAGAAGTCACATGAGACTAAGTCCTTAATTTCTTTCTATTGATGGTGGCTCAGAATAACATCACATAGAGCAAGAGCTCTGTATTTTCAAATACACAGTTATTAGATGTTATGAACAAGTCAGAGAAAGAAGTACTAATTTAGTTTGCCCTTAGTATGGTCCTCTGTCAACAGCACTTGAGGAAATGACTATATTTGATATGATGCAATATATACCATATTTACTATTTCCAAGTAATAAGTACCATGGAAGCAAGGCCACAGAAAGAATCTGAGACGTATTTGGTTATAGGAAAGTCTCTTTAACTTTCCAGAATTAAAACCACACCAAAGAAGCATACCCTAAGCCTAGCCTAACATGGTGGGGAGGAGAGGACTGAGGAATTTATGCTGTTAAAGGGAACAAATATAATAAAAGTTAAGTGCCTCTACTATGTGTGTGAAACATTCATACCTCTGGATTTATATATTCTCTTTTAAGGACACAAGTTATTCAAATGGCGTTGTATACACAGATGTGTTTTTGCCCTTTGAGTAGCTTGTGTCCTTTTAGTAAGAACTATTAAAAGCCTAATAGCAGTTCTCGATATTGAAGATACAGCACAATCATCGGTGGTACTTTTTTAAAACGCAGATGCCCCACACAGATCTTTTCAGATACTGAAAAAATAAATTTGAAAAAAGCTGCACATCTGATTCTGGTACATGGCCAGTGTTAAAAACTGTTGGTGTAAACTAACTTTGTACAGAAAAGAAAAAGAAAAGGAAGCCATAAATTAAAACTCTAATTCCTTTAAGTACGCTATTGTGGCAAATATCACTACGTGAAGAAGTTCACGAGGATTATATCTCTGGTTTCACATCAAGGCACCCGAAATCCTAGGAGCTCAGAAGAGAAGTTTAACTTATTATAATGACTCAAGCAATTTCTCTGCCTTTATCTATGGAATTTGTAGTATTAACTCTTAATTATTAAGACACAAGGAATTATGTCCAATTTCACATACACTATTATAATAGAAACACTGGTGTCCAAAAGCAATTATCATTACATACCTCTTTCCTGTCTTCTTCTTGGTCTACTCCAAACTGAAGTGCCAGTGGAGTTTGGAATTCAGTGTTCGATCTTGATTGATATTTATCATAAACCTGTTAAAAAGTCCAGTCACACAAAGTGACAAAATTGTCAAAAGCAAGCCCTATGCACACTTTTGATATTTTCATCTATTGATTCTTTTCTCCTGCAACCTTGAGCTCAACTGAATAAAACGCAAAAATATATAAAAAAGAATAAAATCCAAAAAAGAATAAATGGGAGTAGTTTCAAAAGGAATTAACCAAATAAAAAACAATCAACAAAAGAAAAAGATTCAAGTCAAAAACATGGATGAACTGAAAACAAATCAAAATGCTCAGAATGAAAGCTCTTCTAAAGTGGTCACTTGAAATCACTCTATCATGAATATGCTTGGGATCAAATCCAAGATATAATACCAGCTCCCTTAATGTATCAAATATATAACCATTTTCAATTTATACAACTCTCTTGAGAATAAGAGCCTGAAAATACCATAACAAACAACTGACACGGCAGGGAGGAAGCTGGAGCTCACTTCTCCCATATTACTGAGAATGCCTTATGATACACCTTGGTAGACTTACTTGGACATCATATGGGTTAAGTTATGATCCCTACCTTTTAGAAATACAAGCTTAATATTACTTTTATCTTTTTATCTTAAAAGTTATTTACCTTTCAGGAAAATTGCACAATACAAGATCAGTGAACAAAAATCAACTGTATTGCTATATACTTGCAATGAACAATCTGAAAATGAAATTAAGGAAAAAATCCATGTATAATACCATGAAGAACTGCTTAGGAATAATTTTTTAATGAAGAAAGTATAAATTTTATACTCTGAAACTTAAAAAACATTGTTGAAAGAAATTAAAGAACCAAGCGAATGAAAAGACATCTCATGTTCATGGCTTGGAAGACTTAATATTGTTAAATCTGAACAACAGATTTAATGCAATTGCCTTCAAAATCTCAGCTGAATTCTTTGTAGAAATTGACAAGGTGATTCTTAAATCCACATGAAAATGCAAGGGACCCAGAATACCTAAGATGATCTTGAGACAGAAGACAAAGTTGGAGGATCCATGCTTCCCAATTTTAAAACTTAACTAGAAAACTAGAGCAATCAGGACTGTGGTACCAGTACAAGGATAGACACGCAGATCAACAAAATAGAGCCTTGACCAGGGTGGCTCCATTGGATGGGTATTGTCCCACAAAGTGAAAGATTGCCAGTTCAAGTCCTGGTCAGGGCACGTGCCTGGGTTGCGGATTTGGTCCCTGGTAGAGGTGCATATGAGAAGGCCACCAATCAATGTTTCTCTATCACATTGATGTTTCTCTCCCTCTCTTTCTCCTTTCCTTCCCTTCTCTCTAAAAATAAAGTCTTAGATCAACAAAACAGAAATTACAGTTCAAAAATAAACCCTTATAATTTATACTCAAATGGTTTTTGACAAGAGTGTCAAGAGAATTCAATGGTTAAGGATAACCTTTTCAACAAATAGTGTTAGGAAAACCAGATATCCACATGAAAAAGAATGAAGTTGGACCCCTATCTAATACCACATATGAGAATTAACTCAAAGTAAATCACAGACCTAAATGTGAGAGACATAAAATTACTACAGGAACACAAGAGTAAATCTTCATGACCTTAGATTAGGCAATAGTTTCTTATGTATGACACCAAAATTGAAGCCACAAAAGAAAAAGCAGATAAACTGGTCTTCATCAAAAATAACAACTTTTGTGCTACAAAAGAAACCATCAAGAAAGTGAAAAGACAACCCACAGAATGGGGGGCGGGGGGCATCTGGAAATCATATAACTAATACGGAAACTGTAGGTAGAATATAATAAAAACTTACATAACTCAATAGTCAAAAGACAAATAACTCAATTATGAATTAGGCAGAGAACCTAACAGACAGTTTTCCAAAGAAGACATACAAATGGCCAATAAGCACATGAAAAGATGCTCAAGATTAACCATCAGTAAAATGTAAGTCAAAACCAGATACTACAGCATACCCATTAAGATAGCTGTAACTAAAAAGACAGGTAATAACAAGGGTTGATAAGGATATACAGAACTAGAACCCTCATATACTCCTGGCAGGAATGAAAAATAGCACAGCTACCTTGGAAACCAGTGTGGCAGCTCCTCAAAAGGTTAAGCATAAAGTGGTCTATGTCACAGCAATTCCACTCCTATGTATATACCCAAGAGAAATGAAAACATATACCAACAAAAAAGTTGTGCACAAATGTTCACAGCAGCATTACTCATAATAGCCAAGAAATGGAAACAATCCAAATGCCCATCACTTGATAAATGGATAAATGAAAGGTGCTAAATGCATAAAATGAAATACTATCCGATGGACAGCTACAGTGCTGTTGGCCCTGAGTTCAATGTTTATGATCAACAGCTTACAGGGTGGGACAAAAGTAGGTTTACAGCTGTTCGTATGGAAAATAATACAATAATTAATAAATAATAATAAAAGAATAAACTGTGTTTCTCGTACTCACAACTGTAAGCCTACTTTTGCCCCAGCCTGTTTATTAAATAAGGGGTCTTTAAACAGAAATTCACATAAAACAAGGTAATGTACTGATCAGCTGACAAAATGTGATCAGAGGCTCTCAGGAACCTAATCCTGGGGCTCCTCCCCCAGGAGCAAGGCTTCGGTATTCACTAGTGTGCTGTTGGGGGTAACTTTATAGGCCGTAACTATTGTGAATAACAAGACGTGACTGTATACCTCAATAAGGTTATTATTTTTAAAGCTGTTTGTTTTAGATAAAATTGGAAAAATAAGAAATAGCAAAGGGCTACTGATGGTTCTCTCTGGAATGTTTGGGGGGGGGGGTTCTTTCTGTTCGTGTTTATTTCTGCTAGAATAAAAATGAAATTATTTTCTGCTTTCAAAAAAAGTAAGAAAAGCTGGACTTCCAGCACCGGCAAAGGAGTAAGCACACCACTGGCCTCTTTCTGTCTCATTGATTGTAACTAAAAATGTGGCCTGTGGTATCTGGAGAGTGTGGGGGTGGGCATCCTGAAGAGGAGCAAGCTAGGAAGTGGATCCTTTAATTCTGCGTGTGAACCAGCACATACCCCAGAGTCACAGTGAACTGTGCGTGCACGGCCTGGACCTAGAGGAGCACAACGGAGGCTCCGAGAACTGAACAGCGGAGCCACTGTCCACAGACGGTGAGAAACGACCAAGAGTCTGAACCTAACCAGGTTGATGCCTGCAACAAACAAAAAAGATGCAACGTTCTGTAGAGGATTTTAACAGAAAAAAAGAGTCTTACAATATAACATTCAAAATTGGGCCCAGAAGAAAAGGTGGTAAGAGAATCCAGAATATGGGTCCGAAGAGAGAGAACGAAACTTCCTCTGAGGCGGCAGGAAGAGGAGGAAGGGCAAAAAGTAAATGGCTGAGGCGGTTACTGCGCAATGGCTTCTGTTTTCTCTGTGGAAGCCAGAGTACGGGGGAACAGCAAGGACTGTAAGAGGTGTTTAAGGGTTAGAATTATCAGTGTGGGCTATGGGAAGGGCAGGCAAGAAGAATGCTAAGCAGTGCTGGGGACCCAGCTGGGACTGGAAATGCTAACGTGAATGTGGTTCACCTCTGCGTGAATAAAGCATTTTCTCCCATAAGGCTCAATTATTTGGGAACCTACGATGAGGAAGGACTGACCGAGGGCTGAGGATTTTCAAGGCTAGTATGGCAGAAGGGCACGGTGAGGCTGCGACAACAAAGCCACGCTCTCCACTGAACAGAGTTAGGTACCGCCCGTCCGCGCTCGGTTAATGCCGTGCCCCTCCTCTACAGCTAGTTATGTTGCTTTATAATCATCTGCTTATGGCTCGGTCTCTTCTTTAGAAATGTGAGTTCTGTGTCTCGTTCAGAGCTCTTTCTTTGACATTTAGTGCCTAAACAAGGGCCAACCCCTCGCAGGTGCTCAGTAAATGTTTGGCTGACCCACTAATTAATTCAAAACATATTCAGGAAGAGACTGGCAGGTGCCAGCACTGTGCCAAAGGCTGCCCACACACTGGTAAACAAAACGGGTGTGGCGCCTCTCCTCGTGAAGCTTGCAGACCAGTGGAAACATGTAAATAAGTAAATAATTACAAAGTGTATGAAGTGTTTTGTGTACTGAGAAGGAAAGGGAATGCAGGGATAAAATAAATAAGGGGAGGCCTATTTTTGATCATTTGCTCAGGGCAGTCTTTTCTAAGGAGGTGATGTTAGCTGAAACCTGAAGAATAAGAAAGGACCAGTTTTGTGAAGAAAAAAAAGAAAAGAATATCCAGGTAGAGAAATAAAAATATGCAAAAGGCTGGAGGTAGGAAAGAGGTTGGCAACTTCAGGATATATAAATGACCAAGTTGAAAAAAACTCAGACGGCATACCCTCAGGTCGACTTTATAGACCCAAACTAAAAATCACAAAAGAGTGGCCGTTTAGCTCTGAAAATCTCAGCCCAAAGCCTGCTTTCTGCCTTTTTGCCCCCTTTTCTTTCTGCTCTCTTAAAAGGGCCAAGAGGAAATTTCTCTTTATCGCTTTCATATATTGTAACAATGTTGGTTGCCTGAAGGTTGTTTTTAAAATACCAACATACAACCACAATATAGAACTTTTCCAGACAGTGGTAAAATTCTAATGGGAATAAACTAGACGTCAGTTAAGCCATGGGAAAAATCATAGTAGGTTAAGGTATTTTAATGTCTTCTTGAACAACTGTTGACCTTAACTCAATACACCAAAACTTGGGCAATACACCATACCCCTACCAAGCCCCAGCTCAAACTATGACAGTGCATTTCTGGGCGACCCGGCCGTACGCCCTTCCAGCTTACTGATGGAGAGCCAGTGCTGGCCATCGGGCAGAAGATCCTCCTGACCTCTCCCCGCCAAAACTACTCATTTCTTCTCCCCTCACACCGTAAGTACGATGGCTACCAGAAATACACCTTTTATAAAGAACAAACAAACAAAATACAAGTTTTTCAGTAGGCAACAGTGCTCCTGACAATACCCCAGGTTTCAGTGAGAGCCCTAGAGGCAACTTAGATCAGGCTGGGCTTCACACACTATGAAATAAAACGAGAATCTGCTTTTTGCTAGCCTTACCGCTCCCAGCTCAGTCAGGGGCTATCATCCTCGCTTAATCTACTGCTCATCCTCTGGGGTCTGCTCTACCTGTCTTCTGCTGGAGGCCTCTCGCCGGTGCTTGGGTGGGAGATACTGACGGCCGTCCAGAAGCAGATCTCCCCTTCGTTCCGCTATCCCGACAGATGGCTGCTGCCTGAGGTAGAAGCTCTACAAGATAGGAAATCACCCACCCCACTGCGTGAGCAGTGGCACAATGGAAGTGAAAATGCTGCAGGCTGCAGCGAGAGCCCTGAGGTCATCTCAATGGGTCAGAGCAGCCTGACACATTATGGCATAAAAGTAGATACTACACTTCATGCCAGTGTTATGGATCTTAAGTATCCACAAAGCAATCGTTAAGTTTCTTCATCTATAAAACAAGGATAATAATAGAATCTATCTCCCAGGGCTATGGCAAGAATTGATTGAGACAATGGACACAAAGTTTTAAAACAATTTTAGCCATGGTTAAGTGCTTAAGAATGTAAGCTGTTAATCATAATAATGTTAATGTTATTGCTGTTATTAAGAGACAAGGCTATCATCATCATCATCCTCTGTTACTGCTGTTAGCAACAGAGCTGTGGCAAGCCCAGATCAAACTTCAGTTTACTTTTTGCCACTTATTCTCTACTGTACTCTGCTCTCCCTGCCCTCTGACAGAGCCTGGATCCTGGATTTCGTGTAAGACATATTCATGGCCCTCCAGAAATGACGCCCCTCTCCATGTTGACTGTCATATTATGTGAGGCCTGCTCACACGTCCTGTGCTAACAGGCAACATAAATGCTGAACATCAATTTTCCAAGCAGAAGCATCATGCCAGGGCAACAGCAGGTCAGAATGGTGTGATACCTCACAGAATGAGAGGATATTATATTTTTGTCCATTATTATTGACCTTAAAACTAAACCCCTGGAGCAGTTACTACATTGCCCTGTCAATCTTGAGCCGAAACATAAGCAATTTACTCCCTGCTACTTGCTCCTCACTAAAGAGAGCTCTACTTACTCTCTGGGAGAGGTTCAGCCCTGAATACTGGGCAAAACATGCCGGTGGCACTCCAGAAGCAATTCTTCTTTCAAACTCTCACCTCTCAAAAAATGAGGGTTGCTTGATACACTTAGTTTAAAGGAATAACAAAATACAAAACTGTCTAAGCAGAAATGAGGAGTTAGTGACAATAATATAGACTTCGGTGGCAATCCTAGAATAATGATACTAGGGTAATTTAACAGTTGGAGGGTGTGTGTGTGTATGTGTGTTTAATATAAAGTTTCCAAACACACATCAAAGCAGGAGTAAAAACAGTATAATGAATCCCAAGATGCCCATCACCCGGCTTCAACAATTGGCGACCTTTGACTTTTTTTATTTATCTCTTCTCCCACTTTTTTTCCTGGAGTATTTTAAAGCAAATCCCAGGTTATTCTGGCACTTTTTTTTTCTGCATGGGGAAACTCTTTATCCAACAACACATCTGAAAGAAAATAAGGCAACAAGGCAATGTTTTTATAACACTGCCTGCATTTTCCCAAGGTAAAGCCAGGACACAAGCTGGTGTCATTTCCACAAGCCCTCCTACTTGGTGTCCCCAATAATTCTGTGCACCAACTTTTAGAGGTGGTAAAGTTCAGGAAGTTTTGAGACAGCAAACAGCTTGTTTCATCCCTCATCATAACTGGTTTGCAAACTGTGTACCTGGGTTTGGTGTACTGCTTCAGCTAACCAAGAGTAGAATCCCTTCAGTACTTATAAAACAATGTATAAGGTCAGATAAATATGCTAAGTGACTTGAGTTTAAAAAACAACAACAAAAAACCTTACTGTTAACCAATTAATATTATATAAAGCTGGTCTCTTATTTAACCCAAATGACAGAGGTACGCTTTCTCACCTGGAGTCTTTAAAATGGGCTCATTTTGAAATAACTGAAAAGATTATTTTCTAAGCCTAATTCTAGAAGCCTTAATTCTATGTATTCTATGTATCTATGTATATAGCTGACAAGCTCCAGCCCAAATCTTAAGTAATTCTGTCTGTTACTCTTTTGGAAAGCGACAGTCCTCCCACTGCATTCTGCTCTGCCTGATCTCCAGGGGAGGCTTGAGGGTTCACATAATGATGGCGCTCCAAAAGCAATTCATCTCTCACTCTCTCTTCTCTCATAAAAGATGACAGCTGCTTGAAAAACATGTTCTAAAGGAACAGCAAAACCAGAAAAGAAATTGTCCAACCAGGGCAACATGCTAATCATAGTATGGTAGGCTTCAGTGAGAACTCCAGGGAAATGGTACCAGGTGAGGATATTCTGATACATTTTCATCTGAACAAGGATGTTACATTTTTAGCTCAACTCTGTAGACCTTAATTTTTAATCCCAAACCATGTACAGGACAAACTACTCAAATTTTAAGTAATTGAAGATCTGCTGCTTCTTCCTACATTATTCATGCAGGGGGCAATTACCACGACGTAATTCCATGGACTTCAGCAAAAGTTGTAATTTCATTGTAGTAAATTAGAACAGTCTAACTGATTCTGCAATAAGAATGTGAGCATGATTTACCAGCCTTGTGAATGACAGAACTGACTTGACTGACACAGTTCATTAGACCAGGGACTTGTGCACCTCACTCTACACTTCACATTCTCAGCTGTTGAGAATGTCTAAAACCCAGTCACTTTATTTCCTGTTTCTCTCTTCTTCTGCTCTACCTGATCTCTGGTGAAGGCCTGGTCCTGGAGTTTAGGACTCAGACTGAAAGCTCGCCAGAGAAAAGTCATCTTTCCCTTTCTCACCTATCACATTATAATAGGGCTCCTCAAAGCGTACTTTGTAAAAGAAAACATACAAACTGTAAATTGCTTAGTAGGAGTAATATGACAGCAATAATATTCCAGGCTTCATTGAGAACCTTATGGTAATTTTTAAAACTCTGGATAATGTGAAATTCTACGGAATAAAACAGGAAACCGTACTTTTTGTCAGTTCTAAAGTCTAGCTGAGAACAATCTTTGCAAGCTCCAAACTAAACCCCAAACAGCTCGGTTCCTGCTGGCCTCTCTCCCTTCCCTATTCCACCTTGCCCCGGATGGAGGCCTGATCTTGATGCCTGTGGAGAAGATCCTGATGCACACCCAGAGGAAAGAACTCTCTCCCTCTCCTACCAATCAACATGGATACTGGCTGCTTTAAATTGCTTTTTAAAAAGAGAACAAACACAAAATATCAACTGTTCAGTTAAGAAAGACAGGTTAACCAATAATACTTTAGGCTATAGTGAGAATTTGGGAGTTACCTGAGGTCAGAGTTTAACTGGAAATCTTACAGAATAAATCAAAATCCTATACTCCAGTCCACATAAGCCCAGTCACACCCCTAAGAAATTTACTTCCTGTTGATCCCTTTCTTCTCCTTTTGGTCTGAACCCTAGTAGAGGGCTGGCCTTGGAATCTGGGTTAACAGGTACTGTTGGAGAGTGGTGGGACACTCCTTTACCCATATTTTAGCTGTCAAAGCAGGTGACACCTGCCAGAAATAGTTTTCCTAATGAACTTTCTTTTTTAAGTAAATTGGCCAGACAGGGGTAATATGCTGCTGATATTACCTTAAGACTTAATGAGAGCTCTAGAGTTTTTAGAAATCAACCAGGAAATTATTTTTCTACGTATGAATCTCCAAATCAGCTGCAATACAGTCCCTGCAAATCCAACTCCAAACCTTAAGTAGCTTATTTCTTCTTTCTACATCTCCTTTCCACTCAACTTTACCTGGTATCTGGATAGAAAGTCCTGCTCTTGACATTTGGGCAGAATATTCTGTTCTTTGGACAAAACATACTGGTCTCCGGAAAGAAAATGCTGCTCTTGAAATCTGAGTAGAATATGGGGGTCTTTGGAGAGAATATGCTGGTCTTTGGGCATAAAATCCTTGTTTGGACATTTTGGTATAAAATCCTGGTCCTGACATTTGAGCTGAACAGTCTGGTCTCTGGAGAGAATGTATTGGTCTTTGCGTAGAAAATGTTGGTCCTGACATTTGAGTAGAATATTCTTCTCATTGGATAGAAAGTTCTGGTCCTGACATGTGGGTAGAATATTCTGGTCTTTGGGTAGAAAAGCCTGATTTGGGGACAGAAAATCCTGGACTTCCAAGCTGATGCTTCCGTCTTCTAGTTCAGGGCTCTGGGCTTCCAGCACAGTACCCCGAGTTTCTGCCTTGACAACCTGGGCTTGGGGCTCGACAGCCTGGCCTTCCAGCTCAGCAGCCTGGGCACGTGGCTCAATGCTCTGGGCTTCCAGCTCAGTACGCGGCGCTCCTGTCAAATCCCCTTGGGCTTCTGCAAGATAATCCTGGGTTTCTGGCAGAATATCCTGAAGGCCCTGAAGATGTACCTTCTTTGGCTCTTCCTCTTTCATCACAGCAAATAATGGGTTTTTGAATTGTATTTTCTAAAAGTGAACATAAACATCAAATATAGAATGCCAGGTGGTAACAACACTCTAGGTTTTCCACAAGACTCCTAAAATAATCTTACAAGGATACGGCAGTCAAACAAATTATTAGAATAAAATGTGAAATTACTGTCTTTGCTCAACTTAACCTAAATTTACAATCCCAAACAGTACAAGAGTACCGGCATCTCTACGCCAAACCATAATTAGTTTAATTTCTATTATACTGTCTCCTTTCATTCTGCTTTACCCGAACTCTGCTGAAAGGTTTGTCCTTGTCTTCCAAAAGGAGATCTTGTTGTTCTGACCAAAACATATTTTCTCTTCCTTTCTTGTCTATTGTAATAGATGAAGATTCCTCAGAGTCAGGTTCCTAAAGAACACACAAACATTTTTTTTAATAAAAAAATGTTTTTAAATCCCAAATGTATCTATTTCAGGTAGAAATAATGTGATTGCAATAAAATCCTAGGCTTCGGCACACTACTAATATAGTTTTAGTGGGTCAGTACAGTCAAATATTATAAAAACAAGACATTACAAAAGAAGTGTAAGAAGGTACACTGAAAATTATAAAAATTGTTGAAATGAAATGAATTAAACAAAATCTAAATAAACAGAAAAATCCCCACCTTCATGGATCTCTGAAGACAATATTGTTAAGGACAACAAAAAACTCTTACATTTACAGTCAACTAATTTTCAACAAGAGTGTAAAGACAATTAAAAAGAGAAAGAATAGCCTTTTCAAAAAATTGTGTTGGGACAAGTAGATATCCACACGCAAAAGAATTAAGTTAGAACACTTCCTCATGCAGCATAAAAAAATTAACTCACAGTGGATCATAGACCTAAATGTAATAGCTAAAACTATAAATTAGAAGAACACACAGGAGGAAATCTTCATGACCTCAGATTAAGCAATGATTTATTAGATACCACACCAAAAGAACAAACAACAAAAGAAAAAAGCAGATAAACTAGACTCCACCAAAATGTAAAAATTTGTGCTGCGAAGGATAGCATTAAGAAAGTGACAACCCACAGAACAGGAGAAAATACTTGCAAATCATGTATCCGATTTGTGCCCAGACTATATAAAGAACTCTTATAATTTGATAATAAAAAGAAAAATAACCCAATTAAAAAACCAGTATTACATTGACATTTTCTCCACAAGAAATACATAAATGGGCAAAAAGCACATGAAAAGATGCTCAAGATCATTAGTAATTAGGAACATCCAAATCAAAAGTACAGAGTGACACCACTTCATACCCACGAGGATGGCTGTACTCAAAAAGATGGACAAGAACAAGTATTGGAGAGGATGTGAGGAAATTGAAACCCTCACATACTGCTGATGTGAAACAGCCAAGCTGATAATAATAATAAACCCAAAGTTATCATATGACCCAGAAATTCCACTAACTAGAGAAATGAATATCCACACAAGAACATGTATACAACTGCTCATAGCACAATTATTCAAAAAAGCCTATAAGTGGGAACAATCAAAACATCCATCAACTAACTGAAGAATGGATACACCAAAGAGATATAGCCACACAATGGAATACTGCTCAGCAATAAAAGGAAGTGTTGATGCATGATATAACATGAATGAACTTTGAAAATACTACTCAAGGTAAAAGAAGCCAGTCACGAAAGACCACATATTATGATTATATTTGCATGAAATACTGCAATAAGCAAATCTACAAGGACAGAAAGTAGATTAGTGGTTGCTTAGGACTGGGGATAGGGACAGGAGAGAATTAAGAATGGCAGCTAACGGTTACAGGGAAGAAAATGTTCTGATTTAGATTGTGTTGACAACTGCACAACCCTCGGAATATATTAAAAACCACTAAATTGTACATTGTAAATGGGTGAATTGTTAGGTATGTGAATTATATCTCAATAAAATTATTTTCAAAAAAAAACAATACTAGTGATAAGCTTAACCCTTAAACCCATCCTTTAACAGCTGTGAATAGTTCTATCAAGCCAGTATTTTCTCCCCTGCTCTACAGTTCCCTCCCTGACTTTCCTAAATGTATCTACGCAGTACTTAAAAGACACTGATAAACCTTAAAGGGTGATTCTCCTTTTGCTCCTACATTTATCCTGCTGGGTGCTGGTTTCCTACAAAGTGCTTTCTGAAAAAAATCAATACAAATATAAATGGTCTAAAGAAAGCAATACACTCATGAGAGTAAGTTGAATTTTTATGAAAGATCTGGCATGATCTTAGCAGGTTATGGTAGTCTAATATAGAATAAAGAAAAACAAATAGTTCTACTTCAAATGTACAAACAAGTCATTCACACATCAAACATGGAGTGAAACTGGTTGTCATTTATAAATGACAATTTGCCCCATGCCAGCCAGTAACAATATCAGAAGGCTTATGATTTTGTCTCGGTGACATGACAGAGGGCAAGCAAGTATATCTTCTATTTATATCTTCAAATCTGGAACAACAATAACAACCAGACAGATTTTAATGTCAGCAAAAATAAGTCTAACAAGGAAATGAAACCAGAGTTCAAATAGATTATAGATTGTTCTACTTCCTGACTGGAAGATTCCCACTTCAGACAATTGAGAAAGTGGAAAACTTCAGATTGAGGAAAAGACTACATACTTGATATGTGATAAGAAAAGCTTCACTAATTTCTTAATCATTCTAAATTATATGGTGATTTGTTTCTGATGTTATACCTGAAAAACACACATGTGCTCTTTGGAACCGAGGAGCCAGCCTGAATTCACCATCATCGTTTTCATAATAATAATGCATTACACTTAAATGGTACCTTTGACGTATAAAACTGGTTTATATAAGAATGTTCTCTCAGACTTAATCCTCCTCCCTTCTACTGGATAGTTATTTCGGTCAGGTCTGTGAACAGTACTCTTCGCGGAAAAAACAACTGAATGGTTTGAACATGCTCTACATAATATAAAATATCAGCTTCTAAAACCTGATAACCTTTTTTTCTGATTTATTAGAATGTGTCCAATTGCCTCCTCATTCTAACAGGACCCTAGAGCCAACCTAACGGCCCAGACTATAGTACAGCCAAACCCAGGGTAAGTCACAGAGAAGAATTTAGGTACAAAAGAAACTCTACACTGGGTCGCAATAAGGCGATGCTAGAAAAAGGTAACCATTATGAAGCATCTAAGATGGAACGCCATATATGGACACACACCCATGTCCACTTGTATCTTTATATTTAACTATAAATTTCTTAATTAACACTGGAGAGGGAGACATAGCTTAGTATTCTACCAACTGCAAACATACAAGTGACAAATATTTTTGACTGTTGTGTTGAAATACTTAAGGAAAAAACACAAAAACTAAAATATATATGCATAATCTAGGAAAATGTAAAAGAATACCAAATAGGAAGCAAAACCGAAAAAGAACTAAATAAGACACAGAGTTGATGATGGAAAAAAAAAAAAGTAAAAAGACTAATGGTCCATTTTTCTGGATTCTACCTATCAAAACTTAAAATTAATCCTAAAATTAAATAAACACAGGAAAGTACATAAGTTTAGCATCCAAATTTGTGAACAGCAAAATAAGTAAGCACTAAAACAATGTTATTTTACAAAAATAGCCTTAAATATCATTTTAAGTCTAGTTCCACATTTGCGTCCCAATTATTCATTCTTACCTTGTCTTCTGAATCAAAACAATTTCTTTCTTTTTGAAAAAATATGGTTTTTTTTCCTAATTAGAAAGCAATATATATACCATACAGAAAATTTTTAAAGAAAACCAAAAGAAAAAAATAAAAATCACTTGTAATAAAACTACCCAGAAATAATCAGTATTAACTTCTTGATCTATGCATATAGCATTCTCTCCCCATCTTTTTATTTTGCTTTATTTTTTTCATAACACTTACCATTTGAAATTATATTCCATATAGAATATAATAGATATCTATTTGCTTATTTATCACATGCCTCCCCACCCGCACAGAAACTACTCGAGGGGTCTTTGTCCATCTTTTCACCACTGTAAGTCCTGCTCCTAGAACAATGCTTTGGCAATTGCGGATGCACCTTCACTATTGGTTGAATGAATTTTTAATTGAGGCTATATTGTATCTAATTTTGTATCCTACTTTTTTCACTGAACTTTATATCACACTTTCCCTTGTCTTCAGATGTTCACTGAAAGCATGATATTTTTTAGAATGGCTATATAGAAATACATCATAATTTTTTAACCATTCACTACTATTGGATATTTATGGTTATTTCCAATTATTTTACAGTTCTAAATAATGGTGAGATGAGATATAAATAAATCTTTATCTGTATTTTTATTTCTATTTTTAAAAACAATTTATTAAAAATTAATTTACCTCTTCAGTGGGAAAGCTCTTCCTTGTATCATCTGGAAACAGAGGTGCATTTTTTTCACTCACGGTTTTAAAGGATGCCAGCTGGTGACGCGCCTGTTTCATGGTTTGACTAAGCTGCCAGGAAAAGGGGGAAAAAAGCAAACAAAAACTAGATAAAGTCTTAATACCACACCCACTAAAGTGTTCCAACACGAAAACAGGCCCCTATTATTAAAAAATGCCAGACCTAAGACAAGAGGATTACTTGCAAAGGAGACTGTGATCTGCTGATAATGTTTTTACAACATTACTTTTGTTATTCTAAGAAACTGATTTCCTAACTTGATTATAAGTGCTATTACGTAAATTGTTTTATAACAATGTATGTTTTATATTATGAACACAAAAATATCAGAACCTGAAAGTTTGAATGAATATACTTAGAAATCACTGAACACATCCCTTGCCTTCTATCCATCTTCCCCATAAGGGATTATTTCCTTATTTCTTCACCAGGTCCTTGCCTCCTTAATTTACCTTTTCCCCATTCCTTGCTAGATGTCTCTACTCCTAGTCCTCCTAAAATTCTTTTTTTCTATTTACATAAACCCCTCCTTCATCACTAAGTTAATGAAGACCAAACACAAACATCTCAACAGAACCAATTAGTTTTACATACTCTAAGTAACAGCTGGTATTAAATACTAAATATGTTGATTTTGCGTTTATTCCTAATCTCTGTCCAGTAATTTCAGTACGTACCTATTTTGATTTCTTTTTCAAAGAAGCACAGCCTAGTTTATATTTCACAAATATGTACGGAATGTTCCTTTAAGGAGAATACAGAAATGAGCAAAAGTACCTTTTTTTTCAGGCTGAGCACTATATAGCACATGGAAGAAAAGCAAATCCCTGTATCACTCAGTAAAATACATGCAAAGCAGGGGCCAGTTCTAACCCAACCAGTGAAAGTCTAAGGAGATTAGTCGTCCCTTGAAGGGAAATCATGACTATGATTTACAGATATAAATAATAAATGCTTTATGATTTTTACTAATAGTGATCTGGGGATAAAAACACTCTCACTACCAGCCCAGTTTCCTTTCAGTATATCACCTCTGTTTCGTCCTTGCTTCTAGAGGGTCTATACCTCAACCAGAGAAATCAGCTTGAAACATCACGCTTTATTCTAAGAGTACCATTCCCACATTTGGTTAGCACAGAGTGGCTAACGAGGTCACGACAGTTACTTCCAATGCCAAGAGAGATGTATGTGCAGTTGAGGTTATGAAAAAAATACAAAGCTATGAACATGTCTGCTTTTACTCATTGCCAAGTATGATGCATGTTATTTATAGCCCTGCACAATGCAACAGACTTAGAGTACATAATTTCTCTTTCCCATCAAGTCTAAACCTCTATTAGAATTGGACTGATTTTAGTCCGTTAAACGGGAATTTCAACTGGCCCAGCAGTTGGTATATCATATTCATTCTGTTTCTCTGTTATTACCAAAACCCTTATCAAACCTCAACCCAAAGGTCCTTTCAATGACCTGCTATGAAAACTGAACAATGACTACCCGAGGATATCCGGTCCTAATCCCTGAAACTTTTAAATGTTCCTTTAAAAGGAAAAAGGACCTTTGCAGATGTGATTAAGTTAAAGATCTTGAGATGAGGAAATCATACTGGATTATCCAGATGGGCCCTAAATGCTGTCACTAAATGCCGGTAAGGAAGACAGGACATACAGAACAGGGGAAGGTGATATAGAGACAAAGGTAGAGACTGGTATACTGTGGCCACAAGCAAAGGAATGCCAGCAGGCATCGAAAGCTGGAAGAGCCAAGACACAAATTTCCCCCTAGCACCTATGGAAGAAACACAGCCCTGCTGACATCTTGATTTTGGTTCATGAAACTGATTTTGGACTTCTGGCCTTCAGAACTGTGAGAGAATAAATTTCTGCCATTTGAAGTCACTAAGTGCGAGGTAATTTGTTACAGCAGCCACAGGAAACTAATACAAGGACTAAAGTTAATAAGCATCAAACACAAATAGAAAATATGGGGATGTTACAAATCAAATTATATAAAATGAATATAAGTACATTTCTCTTATTGCGAGATGTTGATCATTACATATATTTGTGAGTATATGTATGTATATATGCATTTGTATGAATAACATATATGCAGGTACTTACATGTGTATGCACATGTGTGTATATGACTACTCAAAACATAAAATTTGATGCAAAATCTTTTCTGTACTGAAAGCTTAGACACAGTTTTTAGTCTTTTGTAGCTTTTATTAACAAAAACTGGCACTGAATCTTTAACCAAGACTTAAAAAACTCCCCAGTGGAAATGAGTTATTCATAATTACACAGAAAGCCTGGTAAGTATAACTATCAACAAGCAAAGGGATTTATGACTGATAAAATAAAAATGTACCATACAAATAAATTTTGAGGCTTAATCTTAAAATCTAAAGCAAATAATGATCACATAGGAAAATGAAATTTAAAACTTCAAATATGTTGAATACAACTGAACAAATACATAGATTATATGTCTACGGCATTGTTCTCCATTCATGGTACATGTTTTCTTGAATTTTTAAAATTTGTTCACATAATTTTTTTAGACAATTAGGAATTAGAAAGAAGGAATTTCTATGTAACTGTATAAATGAAACATAGTGCAGTGATACTATGTAGGTCATGGGAAAAAAAAGAGTATAGATGATTGTCACATTTGCAGAATTTCACTTACTCTGTTGTCATGCAGGCCTAATACCAATTTAAAATGTATGTTAATGCCATAAAAACTACCCAAAGTTACAATCAAAGTAGAATGCAGTTTATTTGCAAATGATAGCGACTGATTTTTATATGTGTTAAACTTTTCAATGGCCACAAAAATACTTATAGCCCATGAACCCCAGTGCAATGAATCAATCACATTAGCTTTCTTTTATCATTAAGTAAGCACGCCAAGCTACAGGCTGGCTAGGAACCTAGACCTAATACAAAACCGCAGGCTGGGCCCAAAAAGATTCCATATCTTACTAAGCGAACTAGGAAGTAGTCAGAGACAGGAAATGAACCTAAAAGGTCCTAAGCTAGAAAAACAAGGCTAAAGAAGTCTCAGGTATGCCAAAGTTTCAGAGCTGTGATGATGAGAATACCATTTAATAGTAGAAAAATCAGTGAATAAGAGAGAAGCACACATGTAGAGACAGGGCGACCAACTCTCCCAGTTTGCTGGGAACCGTGCCAGGTTTAGCACTGAAAGTCTCAGGTCCTGGGAGACCCCTTAATCTCAGGCAAATGAGGAAGGATGGTCACCCTCAGAGAACAAGTGAATCAATCAAGTTAACGATCAAATACTAGTGTGAAGGTCAAAGATCCCATGCTGTTGGGATATTTAGAGCTATCGCAGATCCAGAAAATCCCTCTGGCCACAGCCTTCCAAAGGAAGTTAGGATTTGTGTGAGTTTGTGATTCTGCATTTATTACCCCAGGGATCTTAAATGTACCCCTTGCTTGGGTTAACCTGAATTCTTGCAGCCAAAAATGCCTCACTGAAACACTTTTTTTTCAATGACAGATTACAGAAAACTTAGCAGGTTATTCCACATCTCTTAAACCTTTACTTAACTACCAAAATTAATTGTTATTTCCCAGTTTGAAAAGCTGGAAAACTTGCATTATAAAAAGAAAATAAAAATAAAAAACAAAAATAAAAAGCTGGGATATACCATGCTAGATAAGAAATAGTGGCAAACTTAATAGTCTATAGATAAATAAAAAGTTATTATATGGTAAGAATGATCAGTTGTTCAATTCCTCACCAAAATGAATTATCAAGGGACACTACAGCAACTCAATCCCTAGAGATAAATATCAGTTCTAACAAAAAGCAGGGGGCTGAGCTAGTTCTATGTGAACGCTTGAAATTTCCTCCAGTTCAATAATTCTAGTTCCTAATTTCAGGTGCCTAATCATATCTCATCTTAAAACAAGTATCCATTAGGAATGTAGAAATCCAAAGGGAGAAAAATGATAGGTACAATCATATACTTCACGTGTTCTTAGCTATCACCATGGTATTTTATTCTGTTACTTGAGAATACAAAAGTAGGCCCAAAAGGTAAATAGTATAAGGAGGAAGATTTTCACTCACTATGCTGGAAATATAATAATTTCAAACTTTCTAAAAATTAAATAAAAGTCTAAAAACTGAGTTGATCAATAGTGGCAGTGTTTTCTAGCAGAAACTACTAGATGGCTATACACACACACACACACACACACACACACGAGACATTATACAATAAAAAGAATTCCTGAGAGAGAAAAAGGTTAGACTAGATAATGTCTTTTCTAACATTTAATTTAATATGTAAATAAATTCAAACATATTGGAAACTTCAGCCATACATAGAAGTAGACAGAATACTATAACAAATCCCCCACACGCACATCACCAGATTTAATATATCAACTCCTGGCTAAGCTTTATTTATAACCCCCTACTTCAACTCATGCTTATATTATTTTGAAACATATCCCAGATGTCAAACCATTTCATCCTTAAATATTTCAGTATTCCAAGATTCTATGTTTCTATCACTCCAAGAAACAAGAAAATGGAAAACTACACTAATGTTCAGAAAGTGAATTACAGTCATCATTCAGTCTATCAGTTCTACAAACTAAAGGCATCAAAGCTTGAAGTCTCGTTCTCTAGCTCTTAGTGACATCTAGTGGATAAAAACTGCAACAGAAATCGTAAAATTAACAAGTATCATGGGATTGAGTGGGCAAAAGTTTACAGGCTTAAAGTACTTTAAGTCACTGAACATTCTTCAGTAGTTCATATTCTTTTAACAACAACAAAAAGAAACCACAGTATAAAAACTTCTTCCAATTTTGTAACATTGAAGGTTTTCGATAATCTGATTTCCTCCTATCTAACCTCATTTTCTGTTTCTCCTCTATAAATGATCATTAGAAAGGTTCTATCACTTATTCCCAAATATACCAAGCCCATTACATATTCTAGACTTTTAAGCACTGCCCCTCCAATCTCAAAATTCTCTTGAATTCACCAATTCAATTCAGCTTAACAATTCAAAATACACAGCTCAATTCCACCTCTTCCAGGAATTCTTCCCTAACTAGTCCTTTGGAATTTAAATTTTTTTGAACTCTCACAATTTTATCACCAAAAGCAGCAAATGTCTCTACCTTAATATCTAATAAATTGGAGGTCTATTAGCTTTGTATCTCTACTTATAAATATAAAACCCACAAAGGGTCCTATTTCACATTTCATTAGTATCCCCACAATGTTTAACAAATAGTGTATCTGATGGGCTGACCTATTTATATATTACACAGGTGAAATAAAATCCTCTATACAGAGAAATTTACAGCTACAATGGCCATAAAAGCAAGGAGTATGACTGTCTTAGCCAACATTCTATTCCTTTTACTTTATGCCGTACCTGGCTCAATAAATATTTGCTCAACAAATTGTCCATAATCTTATAAAAGAAAACAAAAATGATTATAAAAATGATGACTATTTTTTATAATCAAATCAAACAAAGACAAGAAAAAGTTGTAGTTCTGGACAAAGAAAAAACATTTTTTTAAAAAGTAATTCAACATAACATGTGCTTCTAAGGCTTTCCCCGTTTGTACTAATAGTACAACTGGATTTGCTTCATACCTATGACCAAGCTCATTAGTGCTTATACAACTTTTATTTTCACATATTATCGTTTCCCACATTTTGCTCTCCTCTTACCATCCGTAGGAATACATTTTTTAAGTGATAAGATGAAGAATCATTCCCATAACAAACCTGAAAAATATATCAACTGGACAAAAGCTCAGGCACAGAAAGATAGGTGTTGATTGGATGGCATCGAATGAGTCAAGTGGATGAATCTACTTGTGGTGGTGAATTTTTAAATATCAGGTATATTAAATGAATCACTAAATAAAAGTCAAGCTTAAAAAAACTCTGAATGTGTTAACTGACAGTTTCCTATATTATTACTTGACTTTTAGATCTACTTATTGTGATAATCAGGTTAAAGGACAGAAAAAAAAATAAACAACATGCCCCATATATGTATTAAACCTTTGCAACAGTGGTTAGGAATCACTTCTGTCCTTATGTTACAAATTTACCCAAACACAATTCAAATATAATTGGGAAAATGTATGTCCTTTGATCCAAAGCTCTTTCTAATAAGGTTTGAAATTTAATACTTTGGCACCTTATATTAGATTATTCTAAAGTATCTTACCAAAACTAAATATAAAATTTTAAAAAAATATATAAAAATAAACATCATCCCACTAATTCCGCACTTTACAAAGGGGGTGATAAAAGTCGAAGTTGAATATGATACCTCCTAATCCCTACTTCATACCCTAGATATGTCACACACCTAAAAAATCTTAGACATAAAATAAAATGCGTACTTACAGCCTGGGCTTGTTGGAATAGTTGACTCTGATTCTCTCTATCTTCTATTCCATCCTCAAGCGTCTGGGAAGGAGGTAACCTAGCACTTACAATAGCAGCATTCAAATTGTTTGGAAAAACACTTGTTCTCTTAGGAGTTAAGTATGCTGGATATGAAGAATGCATGGCAATAGAGCCTTCTTTTTCTGCCTACACACACACAAAAGAAAGAGTGACATGATCCTGGTAAGATTTTACTCCAATCCAGTGCAATCAACTAATGCCTATAAGCAGCCCAAAATACTTAAAATTGGTGTCGAGGGGAAGCAGCAGAAAGTTTCAGCTGGCAAAGAAAGTAACATTTACCAGGCACTTACCACATGCTATAACTTACTTTATCCTATCTAATTCTCACGACAGCCTCATAAGACAAGAAGAAACTACAGTCCAGAGGAGTGAAGTCATTAGCCCAAGATCACGTTACTAGTAAAATCGCATAAGCCAGGTCAGCATCATGGAGAAGTGAGAAGACCCCTTTGTATCTCCCCTTAAATTTTCAGCGTGTCAAACATAAAGGTTCCTCTGCTCAACACAAAAAACACACCTGCAAGATCCACACATCGGTACATCTGAAGATGGGCATATTGGAACACGTAGGGGAGGCAGGATGGAGGGAAGGACAAGGGCAGTGTCTACAGATGCAGCTGGACAGCCACTGTGGCCCCAGCTAACAGCGTAGTGGCTGAGGAGTTAGACTGCAGTTCCCACACTACCGCCGGGTGGAGGTTAAGAGGGGTAGAAGCAGCCTCGGTGCCCAAAACTCTGACTCCCAACCCCCACAACCACTCTCTATTGCTCGGAACCCAGTAGCCACAGCAGACATTGGAAGAGCACAGGAGTGCCCGCAGCCAGTAAGAACAAGGAGGCAGCATTGTGGGCTTGCAAACCCAGCTCCTCCCTACCCACCACAAGGGGGAGCCCCAAGACCAAGGCAACCTGGACACAGCAGGGACACTCACCACCCCGGTCACAGAAGTCAATTTCCACAACAGCAACACCCTCAGGTGGTACAAGTAGCACAGGTAAAGAAAGCAAAAGGTTGGGCAGGAGCTACAAAGCAATCTACAGGCGGCCACTGCTTGTGCTGGGCTTGGAGGTGCCCAGGCGAGGCCAGGCTGCGAACCAAGGCTCACTGCTGCTAGTGTCCGGCCTTGGGCCACTCAGCAAGAGGTAAGGGGCTTGCAGAGGCCAAATGCTGCTTATTTGTGAGAATTTAAGAAAATCTGAAGCATAAGCCAAGACAAGCCATTCCTATGGGAAAGATACTAAGTTGGGTGGGCCTCAGAGACGGTTTTGTGAATTTGACTCCGAAGGAAAACAAAAGCAGAAATAAACAACTGGAACCACATCAAACTAAACAGCTTCTGCAGAGAAGAAGAAACCATCAGCAAAATAAAGGGGCAACCAACCAAATGGGAGAAGATATTCACAAATGACACATCTGATAAAGGGTTAATCTCTAAAATATATAAAGAATTCATACAACTCAACAACAACAAAAACCAAAAAATCAGATTAAAAAATGGGCAGAGGATCTGAACAGACATTTTTCCAAGGAAGACATACAGTTTTCCAAGGATGGCCAACAGACATGAAAAGATGTTCAATATCACTAGTTATTATAGAAATACAAATCAAAACTATAATGAGATACCCTCTCACACCTGTTAGAATGGTTATTATCAAAAAGACAACAAATGACAAGTGTTGGAAAGGATGTGGAGAAAAGGGAACCCTTGTACACTGTTGGTGGGAATGCGAATTGGTACAGCCACTATGGAAAAAAGTATGGGGGTTTCTTTACAAATTAAGAATAGAACTACCATATGACCCACCAATTCCTCTTCTGGATATCTGCCTGAAAAATATAAAAACACTAATTCATAAAGATATACGCACCTCTGTTTACTGAGGCAATATTTAAAATAGTCAAGACATGGAAACAACCTAAGTGTCCATCAACAGATGAATGGATAAAGAAGATGTGAGATACACAAACACACACACAACTAAATACTACTACATATATACACACACACATATATACATACACACACACATATACACACACACACACACACATATATATAAATTGCCATTGTGGCAACGTAGATGGATCTTGAGGATATTATGTTATGTGAAGTAAGTCAGATGAAAAGGACAAAAACTGTATGATTTCACTCATATGTGAAATATCAATCAAAAAATCAAAACTAACAAAACAAACAAAAACAAATGCATAGATCATAGACAACAGAGTGGTGGTTACCAGAAGGGAAGGGCAAAATGGGCAGAGAGGGTCAAATGTATGGTAACGAAAGGAAACTAGCCTTTGGGTGATGAGCATGCAATAGAATATACAGATGATGAATTATGTTGTATACCTGAAATGTACATTATTGACCAATGTTACCTCAATACATTTAATTTTAAAAAATAGCATAACCCAACTCTGAATCCAAAACTCCGACAGTCTTTAACTAGTGAAAGCGAAAACTGAGTCAGAACAACACAGGAATAAAGCATGGTTTCTCTGCATACAAAAATCTACTGCCTTCACCAGCAAATCAGATTATACAAAGCATGGAATCAAAAGAAAATGATCTGCTTATCTCAGAACATGCACACTTTCCATTCACTCAGGGCTCACTTTGAACTTACTGCCTCGTAAGACTTCTGAAGCTGTTGCTTCTTTCTCAGCCTCATTTGTTGATTTACTCGGTGTTTGACTTGTCTCTGAAAGTGCTTCAAAGCTTCTTGTTTTTTCCTTAGCTGTTCCCTTAGTTCTTTTTCAATCATACATGCTGAAGTCTTTAAACATGAAAGACAGAAAATGAACTAAAATGTCAACAGTCTTTCCCATTAGGGCTCTCTCAGAAACACAAAGCAGCTGGGAAACAATCCTGAAAAACATAACTCAGTTCTGTGGCCCAAAACTCCCAGCTGAGTAAGGAAATCATAGCAGTTCAGAGATGATGGTCTAGACATAGCTAGTGAGTACCGAGAACTTAAAGGCAAATCACAAACTAAAAACTGGAATTTGTAAAAAAATTCAAATCAAATCTTAATTTTTCACTGAACTGAAAAAAAAACCCAGTATCTTCATTACTGCTTAATGAATCAATTCAAATCTATCTTATGTTACGCATTTTCTAAAGAGGGTAAAATAGTCCAGATACATCGGATTGCTCACCACTCACCGGGGATGTCTTATTCTAAAATGCCTTCATGTTCAGAATTATGCTCCGGTTTAGCCCAGCACGCTCTCCCTGTAATCTCCGTCTAGCAAAGGCCTCCTCTCCTCAATCTTCAAGGCCGTCTGATACCTACCTCCTAGTACCTTCCACAGTCCTTTCTTCCTCTAAGGTCTCTTATGCTATGGAACCTCTGATTAACATGAACCGAATACAGTTTTCTTGATTCCTCCATTAGATTATGATCTCTGAGGGCAGGGAATGTACTTAATTCTCCTTCGTTTCCTCTATAGTATATAACACAGAGGCTTGAGTATAAAGGTACTCAATATTTAAGTAATGCTCAATTCCAAAACATATTCCAAGCAATTTGGATCATTTTATCCCATTTGAGTCCCTGATCAGTATTCACAAAGTCTTATCTTTCTTCTTTAAATACCATAGTCTTAGCACTTAATCATATACAACACAAACTCTTAAAAATCCTTTCTGGAAATAGGCAGAGCAGAAATAAATAAATGAATATGTACCTACATACATACATACAAAGATAAATAAAATAAGTGAATATACAACATTGCATTACGATTTAACATTTACTTTAAACATATCTCATTTCTCCTCTGATATCAAGGACCACGAAGTGAACGTACCTCATACTTTTCACCTTCACACCCAGCACCCTGTCTATACATTCATAGGACCTTCACACATTTTGTGCATTCCATACATATTTACCGAATGACCATATTTATTAGGTACTATGGTACAGGTGGAAATGTGTTGATAAATAAGAGTTTTTCCCCTGTAATCTAGGAGCTCACACTCCATCACATACATACGTAAACAACTTACTATGAATGTACCGTGGTAAGTGCCACGAGAAAGTTCAAACAAATAGCTAAGTGAAACAGTCTGGTGAAAGACTATAAAAGTCCTGTTACAAAATTGTCCTCCTGTGTTAATGAGCACATGTGAGCATATGAGCGTTACCGTGGAAACAGGCACACAGGTAAACTTTGCAAGTTTCCCGTCATTCGAAAGGCTCCTTCCTCCCCACCATCCTGAACTCACAGCGTATCCAGTCTTTAAGGACCAACACAAACCGTATTTCCTCATTCATTCATCCAACCAATGTTCCCTGAAGACCTACTATAAGCCAGGACAGGGATGAACGGAACACAAAGGTTTCTGCCCTCGTGGAATTTTCGTTAAGCTTTCTCAAAACCCAGGTCAGGCTTAATCTCTTCCTCCTCTATTCTATGGCTGCCTGAATCTCCATTAGCAAACTTGCCAAAAACTTTAAGCAATCGATTAATGTTACATGAGATGGGGCCAACTGTTGCCCTGACGACACTGTAGAAATGCCTGAAAGATACAGACAGTGCCAACTGCGTGTGCATAACAAGCAATCCGGAGTTTGGGAAGTAAACCGAAATACACAACACACATGAAAGTTCTGGCAAACACATACGAGTTTGTTCTACAATCCTAATGCAAGAATATGTCTATTTATGACACACCAAAGGGGCTGATAAAAAGATGGGGCCGGCACACCACCATTTTGGCTCAAGCTGACACTCACGTAGGCTGGGATTTCCGAGCTACGTGGGGAGGCAGGTTCCACCCACGCGCCCACTGGTACCACAGCCTGGTTCCTCTCGGCCAGCACCGCCAGCACGTCCTTGCTCTTCAGGGGGTTTAACGCCAGGGGCAACCTGGCCCTATTTCGAGGCTTCTTGAGAGAGGCCATGCTTCCCGGCATCTGTGACTCCTGGTTAGGAGAAAGGAAAAGCATAAAATCTTCAAACGACCGCGTTAAAGCCTCAGTTCCTAACGCATGAGCCACAGTGCCCCGAAACGGAGAGAAGCCTTGGAGAAGGCAGGAGTCTGACAGGGCGTGGAAGAACGAAGACCCTTGAGCAAGGAAAGAAGGAAAGAGAAGTGGGAATAATGGGGGAGAGGGGGAAGCGAGGGGAACGGGGCAGGGGGCGCTTAAAGCTTGCCTTCCGGAGGGAATGAATGGGGGGCAGAGGGAGAGACAGACGGATGTGATTGAGAGAGCGAGGGCTGTACCCCGCGGTAGCACAGCGAGGTGAGACCGGGAGGACTGACCCTAGCAGCCGGAGAAAGGGGGCTGGGAGGGCGGGGGTGAGAACCTGGGTCTGAGGCAGCGTCCAAATAATCCGATCCGTTTTGGGGGAGACGCTGAACGAGGAGGGGGCCTCGGACAGATAAAAGCCTATCTCTGAGACCTCGAGGTCCCACTCCTGTTGCGATAGCCCCCGCAACTCGCCAGACCCAAGCTACTCAAGACACCAAAGCAACAGCATGCACCAAACCGCCACTTTCGGGCGGGCCCCCGCTCCGCCCCTTAGCCTCCCTGAATCTGCCCCTTCCGGATTACCGTCACCTCCGTGGGGCTGGTGAGGCGTGAGGGCGGGGCTGGGAGGGCGGGGTTCGGGCTCCGGCGTCCGTCACTTCCGCCGAGGGGGCGGGACTTGTGAGGGCGCCAGGAGCAGGGAGGAAGCGACTGGGTTCGCGGGGCCGCGTTCTAGGCCAGTCGCGGCAGTCTGAAGGCTCGCGGATGGGCTGTCATCGTTTCAACGCTGAGACCGTCCCAAATCCTCCGGGAGGAGGATTCGCCGGGCTGCAGAGCTGACCGGCCGGGCGGCAGGTGTCCCAGTTGAGGGAAGCACGGGAAAAGGAAGAAATAATGCGAGCCCGACAGGGTGTCCGGGAGGAGCAATAAGTCATAGTGACCCTTTGCTTGCCTCGTTCTGTTTACATGTTCTGGTATTTGAACGTCGCGGCCTCGCGAGTGGCCTCCCTCCATATTGCTCCAAGCGCCGTTATTATCCTCGGTACTTCATTATCCCTGTGAAATGACCACTCATTCGTTCATTTAACATAGAGTTTGAGAGTTGTTTATATACCAGTACTGTTCTGGGCACTGGAAATAAATAGTAACGAAACAGACAAATATCCCTTGCTCGTGGAATTTACAATGAGTAGTAACCAAGTAAACACATGAATGAGTAAATACATGTGTCTGATCAGATGAGTATTGAAAAACAGAAAAAAAGCATAGTGTGTTAGTGGGAGGAGACAGGAAATTTTAGATAGGATGACCAGAGAAGGCCTCACAAGCAAAGACTCCACTGCGGTCTCAGGAGATAACGGGACAAGATTCTATAATCCTCAAGGAAGAGTTTTTATAAAAGAATGTTTCCCATAGAGGGATCGGCGAGTGCAGTCACGCGAGGTGATTGGGCCCAGGCTGGCAAGAAGACTGATGTGACTGGAGCAGGGTGAGAGGGGAAGTGTTGAGACAGGAGGTCAGAAGTTGAGGGGTGGGTAATCATATAGGGCATCGTAAGCCACTGAAAGGCAATGAGATGGAGAGCCACTGATACTCTGTCTGACAATCATGGGTCCCATCAAAAAGTGTCAGAAGGCTGAAGAAAACGAAGCTAACACCAAGAGCTAAACAAGAGAGGTGAGTGATAACCATGGTGGCTTTTAACGATCTAATTTCCAATTATTCCAGTTCCCTCCTATATTTTGTTACATGATGGAAGAAATTCCTGTTTTGCTTCAAATTGTTCAGGTTAAACTTCTGTCACTTACATCCGAATAATCTTGACAAATCACATTTCTTCACTTGTTGGGCAGCAAACCAGATACAGACTCCTGGAGGGCTAACTCTGGCAAGGACCTGTAAACTAGACCAAGCTGGCCCCTGTAAGTGCCACAAGGAGAGAAAATTTTGGCTTGTCTTCAAGGCTTTCTCCCCTAGCAACTTAGTTGAGGCCTTTTGAGAAAGTATTGAAATCCTTGTATGACTCTCTTTTTAGTGTCCCTAGGCTCACCACTGGGAACCCAATTTTTCTCTTGCTAATTAAGCTTTGGTTTTTATGGTCCTTTTGCCCACCTTATCCTCCGCATCACATCTTGCCTCAGAGCCTTCCTTTTTATACTGGCTTTTTCTTCTGACTGAGGGCAGCTTCTCTCGGGAGTGTAGTATGAGCACTAGACAAAGAAGCACAGGCTGAGTCTGAACTATGTGGACTTCAAAATGTGTGACTTTGAGCGGATTACTTAACCTCTCTGAGCTCCAATTTCTCATTTAAAAATCCTACATACAGAGTTGTTTAGAAGAACAGATAATATTTGAAAAGACAATTTGTAAAGGGTGATGCAAATGTTTTACCAATTATACTTACAGATTTAGATGTTGCTTTCCCAACTATATTTAAGCACCTAGACAGGGACTGTGTCTTCTGTTACTCCAGAATAAACCACCTTTCCCACATCCCACTCCTCTTACTGTTAGCGTAGGTAGCAAGCTAGTATTGATAAAGGAAGGGAGCAAATGGCATCAGACATTAAACCTAATAAACTAGAGAGCTGAATCAGACAATAGGCTTGATTCACTAGGAAGTCACAACAAAGGCTCCCTGGGGGATGGCTGCATCCTTCACCAGAGGGACTTAATTTCATCCAGCCCAGTAGCCAGATTATTGGGGGAAGAAGCAGAGGAAATTCCTCTGCTGAGCTCATGTCCAGTAGAAGCCAAGACGGTGCAGGGGGAGGTGCTTTTACTATGAGGCATGCGCATTAGAAACCAAGATGGCAACCACAATGGAGAGATCTCTAGCCTGGGGAAGATAGAACTGAATAGGAGACACAAAACCCTGGAAGATATAGGAAATGGATTACTTAGAGGGAGGACCCAGCACAAGCTCTCAGAGGATTGGGAAATAGATTAGTCACTTTGAAACTCCGAGTTAACATAATCAAATCTTAACAGAGACCTCTCTCAGGAACACGTGTTTATTAATGCGCTCTCCCATTCATCGTGTGTTCTCTCTCCGTAGCAGCCACATGAACCTAGCTGTCATGCAGGCCCAAGTGCAGGTTCCAAACGTGTCTCCAAGAGCAAACCTGGGCACAGCAATGCAGCACTAGCTGGAGTGCAGCCGGGAACAGAGACTAAGCCCACTGGATGGTGACAGAGACTGAACTGGACTAAACTTTGGCATGGACTGAACCAAGGGCACAGAATTTCTAGACCCTGGCCCTTCTTCTGGGCTTGATGAAGACAAGGATGGACTTCTTCCACAGTGGGACAGATGGAGAGGAGACACTGGGAACCTGGCGGCAGTCTTTTATTTCTACTTCAATAAATCTTATCACCGCATCTCATCCTCCCATGCATGGGTGCCAGAAATGCTTTCCTTGCAGCTCCGTGGAAGGACCCCATTTCTACCAGCAACGTTACTGGTCTCTGGAATGCGGAGTGCTCTTCACACAGCAAGCCAGCTGATTTCCATTGCCGCCCCTCCCCCTTTGGGGGGAGGACAAGAGAGGGAGGATGGAAGGAAATCCTTCCAGGACAGGGTTGTTGGGAGGACTCCGTCTGAGGATCCAGGAGAAGGGAAGCAATGAAGCCTTTCATGAGTTAGGGATGATTTGTGGCTTCTCCATGATTTTTCAACCTGTTTTTATTTGATCACTGAGGCTTTAGAAGAACAGAACTCCAGAGATGTTCTCTAGAATGTCCTGGCTTCAGCCTAAATAGGTCAGCAAAATGGATCTTTCCAGCACTTTAAAGCCAATCAGTGTCTCTTCTTTGTTCCTCTGGAGAACTGCTGAATAGGGCACGTTCAGCAACCATGGACACAAGCCTGAGTCCCTCTCAGTTTCTGAGGGGGCAGGAATTCTATTCAGAAATTAAATATTTACTCTCTGCATAAAAGGCTTTGATGTTTTGCAGTTTTCCAGTATGGAAATGGGAGTACCTCCCCTCTGCCTCACAGAAATGTACCCAGGACCCCATACCACCCTGATCACACGTTTCTCCCAACAAACCCATACCTTTTGAGACACCATATCTCTGCAGAATGCTCTTCCCCTGAGAGACTCCTCGCATTTACAGAGCTCTTCAGGCAGCAAAACCAGGGTTCAGGGTGAGGCTATGGGAAGGCGGGAGGAGCCTTTGACTCAATCTCCACTTTCTATTGGGTGTTCCTCAGCAGCGAGCGAGAGTAGGGCTACCTAGGAGAACTTTAAAAAGCAAAAGGAAAGAAAAAAAAAATGCTCTTGGAGAGGGCCATTCCTCACTGTCCAGGCCCACAAAAACTTGTTTTGTTCCAAAGAGAGCTAGCTAATCTGTCTCTTGTTTGGCGGCTGCTGGGGCAGCAAGACCCTGCCTCCTCTCAGCACAAAGCTTCACACACTCCCTGTTTCCCAGGCAATGCCACTGCTCTGCAAACCCTCTGGCTGACGTTGGCCTCCTGGGTCCTTCCTCTCTCCCCATCCTGGCAAACTGAACTTATGGAAGGGACGACTCTGGCACCATTCACATGTAGGTTTATGGAACAAAGAATTGAACATAATCTCAGCAATGGTAGGGGGCACCAGGCGTGGGTAGAGAGGCCACCTTCCATCATGGAACTTAGTCAGAGTGTAGTTGCTGGGGGTAAAAGGTTAGGCCAGACCTGAGACTCACACACACAGGAGCGCAGCTTCCCACTGAGGAGCCGGGGAGGTGGTTGGAAGCCTGAGCCCCGTTGTTGATCAAACTGGGTTTCTAATCCGAGTTCTGCCAATTAGTACCTATATGACCTTTGCAAGTGGCTACATTCCTGAAATTTTAGGTTTTCCTGTTTGCAAAATGGCGTTATAATCTCTACCTAAAAGGGGTATTGAGAGAATTAAATGAACAAATCGATATAAAGTGCCTGACAGAGTAAAATGGGGAATAGCTTACATAGACGCACACACATGCATACGTGCATTATACACGCACACGTGCACGTGCACACACACTGAGAGAAGCTAGAGGAGGGAAGGTTGGGCAAGATGCCTCCGTGGGAGAGTCAGCCAGCAGTCGGAGGGATTAGCCTCACCTCACCCGTCAGAAGCATCCTTCAGCCCACATCTGACAGCAGACAGTGACTAAATACCCCAACTCCCTGGCCCCTGGGTTGGGACAAACTCTGAAGCATGATCTTCACTGTCTCTCAGAGTTCCCGAGAAAAGGATTAATCCGGAGAAAAGGATTAAGTTGTAGCTGCCCATGATAGTAATTTGATATGCAGCCTTTATTGGCTTCGTTCCCTTCCATGTCTCATTTCCCCGATATACTATCTGGTTTTATTGGGCTCACCTTTGAACAAGCTAATTAACTTCTTGTCTCAGGGTCTGTTTCTGGGATCCAAACTAAGATAACCAACATTGCTCCAAATTTCCAAAGTCCTAGGTTCTCCAGACAATCTCTGACTCCTAATTCTTGCTTCCTCAATACAAAATCTCTCTCTCATCTGTATTAGTTTTGTATGCTGCATAACAGAGCACCACAAATTTAACAGCTTGGAAGAACGTGCATTCATTATCTCACAGTTTCTGTGGGTCAGGAATGTGGGCACAGCTTGGTGGGTCTTATGCTCAAGTTCCACCAGGATTCAGTTAAGGTGTCGGCTGGCGGGCATTCCTTTCTGCAGCTCAGATCCTCTTCCAAACTCATGTGGTTGTTAGAAGAATTCAGTTCCTTGCCATTGTGAGGCTGAGGTCCCTATTATCTTGCCAGCTATTGGCCAAGGGTCACTCTTGGCAACTAGAGGCTACCAGCAGTGGCTGCCATGTGACCCTACCACAACAGGACAGTTGTTTTATCAACTGGACAACCTCTCTCTCACTGGTCTGCTAAGTCAGGGTCTTACACAATATAACCTAATCAAGGGAGGGGGCTACCCTATCCTTAGCCGTATTCTATCAGCTAGAAGCACACACACATACTGCATTACTGTGTAGTAAACTCTTCCAAAAGTTTTGCAGAAGACAGAGGAGGAAGAGTTTTAAGTGGAGTGATACAAGCTGTCCTTCAGTTTTCTTCAGCTCCCCATCATGCTGCTCTCTTCTCTCTTCTCCCCTCCATTTCTCTCCTCTACTCCTTCCCGATCCCCAAATTCCTGTTTATTTCTAGGGCACAGTGGTTTATCTTTTTCTTCCTTGACTATTTGTGCTTGAGGCCTTACCTTCCACTCCATGTGACATATCTAAATATTTTTCTTGCTAAAGACAATTCCCTCTGTAAGAGACATTTGGGTGTCATTTGTTGGAAGATTTCTTTTTTCATTCTGCTATGAAAAATTATTTACAATTTAGTGGAGGAAACAGATATGACTCAATAACAGGAAGCAAATAAAGAAATGGAGGGGACAATGCTAAATATAAAAGTCACCACTGATGTCATGCCATTAGTAAGGCCAGAACCTCTCCTGTAGTAATGTCAGTGCCAGAACATTCTTCCTGAAGCCTGGAAACAAAGGAACAGGCCAAGTGGGTGGGGACATCCTGAAATCTAACAGTAGAGTTATTAAAATTGGTAGTTACTTACATACCATTCGTGTGTGTGTGTGTGTGTGTGTGTGTGTGTGTGTATGTGTGTTGGGGTGGGAGCTCTGCTCTGAGCTTCAGGGCCACATCTGAGTGCTCAGCACAGAGGTCTGAGGGCAGCAGGCCAGGGCTACCCTGGGTGCAGGGATGAGGAGTCAGGATCCCAGTGCCCCAGGGGGTTTGCCAAGTGAGGAGTGGCCTGAAGCAACTGTGTGCAGCAGAAGGGCCAAGAGGACTGGCCTGTGCTGCTCAGAAGAGGACAACGCCCTTGGAAATGCATCTGTTGAAACGCTCAGAGGAGGAGGGGGCATGAGCTTCGGCTAAGCAATCCCATGATTGCTGTCTGTCTACACCACATTTTAGCAACTACATTCAGCAGAGCTCAAAACTGGGCCCGGTGAGGAGACCTGTAAGAGCGAAGTTACAGCTTCTGCCGCAGGGAATTTCCCAGGCTAATGAGGAGATGGCTGCCGTAACCACGTTTTCTGATTCAAAAGGTGGACAGGCAGACTGACAAGTATAAATACACTTTTGAAGTTTAAAAAAAAATGTAACGTTGCCCTGGCCAGGTGGCTCAGCTGATTGGAAAGTTGTCTCATACCTGAAAAGGTTGCAGGTTCAATCCCCAGTCCGGGCACACAGCTAGCTTGCAGGTCTGATCCCAGGTCAGGTGCATATGGGAGGCAGCCCATAGATGTTTCTCTCTCCCCTCCACCCCCACAAAAAGCAATGAAAAAATGTCCTCGGGTGAGGGTAAAAAAAAAATTAAAATTAAATTTCTATAGGTCCTTTCATCGTAAAAATACGTGAAACGGGATTGCAAAATTGCTCCTTCTACACTCAGATGTGCAAACGGTAGTACCATTGTGCCTTTGCAACTGCTGTGATCTTCCCATGAGCTTCCCACCCCCAGGGCCAGCAGAGGAAAACTAAATGTTAACCTATCCCGAGAAGCTCAGTCTGACAACCACTTGAACATTCTCTTGAGGAAGCTCAGTCTCTGCTTGGACAACTCCGGCCATTGTTCAATCAGCCAGCCTTTCCCGTTTCCTCCCCCATCCCACCTCCTCTCTAAGAAGGGTGGGCATGAGTATATGGCTTTGGTGAACTTGTGGCAACAGAAGGGGACAATGCGTGTGGACCTATGTGGCCTTCTCAGGATTCCCACTGGTCTCTGCATGAGTCTACATTGCTCCCTGCTCTGAGGAGTTACTTGCATGACTTCCAACAGGGCAGCAGGTGGCCCCCGTCCTTGCCTGCACAGTGTGGTCCCTTTGCTCCAAGTTAGCCCTCTGCTAGGTCTTTCCCACCCAGCACCTCTGGGTCCCCTCAAGGGAGCTGTGGGCCCTCGGAGGCACTTGCATATTCTGCAGGAGCATCAGGAGCCTCAAGTTCATTCCTAGGGCAGGCGAAGGGGGGATGTTGAGAATCGACCTCCCTCTGTGGTTTTCCTCTATCACATTTTTCTTTCCACAGTCTTCAGGCTAAAAAAGGCAGAGTCCAGGCTATTTCCTGAACATTATATACTCCTTGCACCCTCAGACAATAAGCCTTAAGGCCTGGCCATCACAGACAAAAGAGGCCATTTGTCTATACTCCTGTATGAGAACTCTGTTATCCAGTCCGCAGGCTGTTGTTCCATGGTACTTCAAAGGGGCAGATAAAAGAAATTAAAATGTCCTTTTGTCCCTTATAGAGTTTAGCTTTCAAGGCTTTCATCTTGCTACTGACTAAGCTACTGTGTCAGAAGCGGAATGTAGACTTTCTCTTTTTCATTGTTTACCTGCCGAAACAATATTAACTCTTCCAGAAGCGGACAGGTGCCTTGAGCCGTCTAGGAAAAAGTTATAGACACAGAAATACAAAAGGGAAAAAAATCTTATTTATGTGAATCAGAATGGATTTTTTTTGGAGTTCCTCTGTGAAGCTCAAAACCAATGGTTCCCAACTCCTCTCCCCATCCTTTGGCTCATTGGACTACACAGTGGGTCTTTAGTTCTAGAAACCTGGCCTACTTGGGCTTTCTCCAGGATATAAAATGAGTATTTTGAGAGGTAACTCCTGCAAAACTAAGACCAGGGTTAGAGATGACCAAGGGGGGAGCTGTAAACTTTGGTCTCATCATGATACAAAGATTCCCTACAGTAATAAAAAGATTTTTTTAAGTCTGTTTTTTTTCAAAGTTTATAATGTTGCCTTTATAACAGAGAATTTCCTAGGCAGTCTCTGAACCAAATTTTCATCAGCACTCCCAACAATTCCTACAAGGAAGCTACTGTTTCCCCATTTCACAGATGTGAAATTGAGGGTTAAAACTGTGAAGCTAGCAAGCATCCACCCTACTGACGGCCCCCCTGAGAATGGAGGACGAATGGTGGATGTGGAAATGAGGGGGCGGGACGGAGCTAGGATGACTCTTCTTATCAAAGCCTGAAGACAAAGGAGGTGAGCCAGCTGAGAAACTGGTGACAGAGCCCCAGGAGGCTGGCTGTTCAGGTGCCGCCTTTATCCTTGCTCTGACACGTTGTGGAAAATTAGCTGTAGGCCAGGGAATACGCAGAGTGGCTTCTGGAGAGAGGCCCCCAGCATCTACGTGATTCTAGGATAGGAAGGAGAGCCCTAAGTAGGACCAGACACGTATGAAAATAATAGAAATCAGGTCATGGGCCAATCTTCTCCCTTTGGGGTAGAACAGGGGTTTTCCATTTCTTCAGCAGTTCTCTGGGGTCTCTCATCCCTCAACCTTTTTTTTTTTAAGTTATTTATTTACTTATTTTTAGAGAGGGGGAAGGGAGGGAGACAGAGATGGAGAGAAACACCTATCGGTTGGTTGCCTGTCGTATGTTCCTCCATGGGAGACTAAACCTGCAACCCAGGTAGGTGCCCTGACTGGGAATCAAATCAGTGACCCTTCACTTTGCGGGGTGACACCCAACCAACTGAGCCATGCTGATCAGGGCTCATTCCCCAGCCTTTTAAAATCTCCTATCCCTCCCTCTTCAAAACTTATTGGAGGGCTGTCCCTGGCATACACACTCCTTCTTGGGGACAAGGAGTGTGAGGTAGAGACAGGGTAGGTTGGGACACAGGGTCCAACGTAGCGTGTGTCCCAGCCCAGTCCCTATTTAGCCCAAATCCTCATCTCCCCCCGGGAGTGGGGCTCAGCACAGACAAGGAGGAAATGCTGGGCCCCTGGGACCCATCAGGTTGGTTCCCCTGCTGGAGATTATCTTCTGAGCAGATACCCCCTTCTGAACTGGGGATGTAGGGCTTTGAAATTAGAAAATGCTAGGTCTGAAAGAAAAGAAAGAACAAGACCACAACACACAGAGCTCTGTGTATTCAGAGGGAAGTTGGCAGGGTTGTGCTCAGGCAGAGAAACTCCGAGTGGTACAAAGGGACGTGCCCAGAGTGAAGAAATCATGCTAATTGTTTGCTCCAGAGCTGGAGAACGCCACCCAAAATGAAGAGAGAAAGGGGAGCCCCGTCCAGAGCCTTCGGTGCCCTGCGCCTCACTCCTTTTGTCTACCTTCTTCTGATCCAGACAGGTAGGAGTCCAGAAGGGTAAGAAAGGGTTCGGAGAAGGGACCGGGGCTTTTAAGGTGAGGAAGGGGACCATGCAGGGCCAGAATGCCTTTAGGACGGGAGGAGGGGAGAGAGTTGCCGCCGCCGTGGGCAGAATCTCAGTGAATTCAGGCATTAGTGTTGAATGTATTTCTTCATTCTTTTGCCGGCTGCCCAGCCCCTGCCCACTCCCCCAAAAGGCTGCATGACTTTGGAGCTCCCACGGCATTCAGGACATTAGATGAAGGGCACTGAGCCACTTATAGGATGTCTTGTTGGCACGGGCCAGTTCGGCATTCTTTCTAAGGATTATGATGGGGCTGGAAGGGATGGTGGAATCTTGGTTTTGTGCTTCCCCAACCCCCGACCTTGGCTTCCCTGAGTCTAAAACAACAAGCGATGTAAGAAGCTTTGGCGATAACGAGCCTCCTGATTTTGGAGATTAACACCAACCTACCCACAACTCACCCCACACCATAGGCACCTGCCTCCTGTACCACCCCCACCACCTATTTGGAGAATTCACCTTATTTTAAGTATATTTGTGTATGTACACACATACATGCACACACTGTTCCTGCGAGCCTAGGAAGTCATGATTTAGTTGAGCCAAGATGTAGAGATTATTTTAATAAAACACAGAAACTATTATGAGTGAGATCTGAAGAGGATACCCAGGATCCAAGAGAGGTCACCTACCCCATCAGGAAACTGGTGCCGGTGGTGCGTGGGGTGGGGGCTGGGAGGGGAGCGTTGGGGGAATATCAGGAGAGGTCATCTGGGAATGCCGGCACTACACTCTGAAGGAGGAGAAAAATTGGTGGGGTGTGGGTAGGCATTGTAGTTGGGAAAATGGGCAAAAGCCGACCGCTTGAAATGGAATCTTGGGTTTAGGAACAGCCCAACCGTTCTCCACTGCAGGAGAGGAAAGTGTGAACTAAGTTGGGCAAAGGCCTTGTAAACTACAGTAAGAAAACTAGAATGTAGTCTGTAAACAATGGAGTGGGGAGAGGGCATTGAAAGGTTTTAATCTGGGGACTGGCAGCGCCAGACGTGTATCCTGGGTAGCTCACTCTGCAGTGAGGCACGGCAGGGAAGCTGGACGCGAACAAGATAGAGAAGGAATCCCGCGTACGTTTCCTAGGGTAGCTATAACAAAGAACCACAAACCGGGGGGCCCAAACAACAGAAATTTACTGTCTCACAATTTTGGAGACTAAAAGGTTTGAGATGAAGGTGTCGGTCAGGCCCAGCTGATGGTGCTAGGAAAGGATCTGTTCTAGAACTCTCTGCTTCTAGTAATCCTTGGCTTGTGGCAGCATAACTACGCTCTTTCCATGACATTCTCCCTGTGCTTGTGTCTCTGTCCAAAAATCCCCTTTTTATAAGGCCACCAGTCATTGGATTATGGGTCTACCTTTCTCTAGCGTGACCTCATCTTAGCCTGTTACCTTTGCAACAACCCCTCTGCTAAATAAGATAACATTCTGAGGTACTGGGGTTAGGACTTCAGCATAATGAATTTGAGGGGACAAGATTCAGCCCCTAACGAGTCTAATGATAGTTCAGGAGAGAAATAACATGGGCTGGGATCAGAATAAAGATAGAAGGAGTGAGACATGTTGAGATAACAGTTTGGAGGGAAAGTCAGAACTGGCAGGATCCAGGGAGGGAGCTAAGATTTCTGTGGGAAACCATAAGCAAAACATGGGACAATGTTGGGGATATGATAATTAGTATTGTCCATGTCCGAGTTGACATACCTATGACATACCTGTGAAAAAATATCGAATAGCCTGAAGCCGGGGGACAGGGAGGTCAGGACTGATGAGCAGTATTTGGAAACTGTCAGCCCATAGGTAAGATTTAAAACAATGAGAATGGATAATAGCACCTAGAATGAGGAAATGGGCTGAAAGTCAAACACTGAGTAATCCCAAGATTAGTAGAGGAAAAAAGTCCCATTGAGGTAACCAAGAAGGAATAGTCCTATGGACAGAGGGAGAACTTCAAGACTGTGGTGCCCAGAAAGTTGAGAGTTTTCTGGAGAATCAACATGGAATGCATCAAAGAGATCCAGTATAAGAAGGACATAAAGGAGTCCGTTAGATATGGCATTCTAGAGGTTGCCGTTAGCCTTACTAAGAATAGTCTCGGTGGAAACGACAATGATGTGAGGAAATAATGAGAACCGTAGGTTTGGAGAAAGTGTATTGGGAATAGGAAGTGCACGTGAAATATACAAATCCGAGACATCCCTAATTCCTTCAGGTCATCAAATGATAAGGAAAAAACTATAGAAAGATGTTGTTAGTCGGTATGACTGGGCAAAAACAAAAGGAACAAAGGGCCCACAGTGCGGGAGAATGTAACTGAATAAATATAGCAAAAAATTCTAAATATAAACTATGCTAAGGAGATATTAGATATGACCTATGACAGGTAAGAAATTGCAGGCTCAGGCCATTGTACGGCTGTGAGCTCGGGCAATAAAGAGCAGAGGTTCCGTAAGAAATTTCTGCCATCATCAATATATGAGTTAGGAAAATGCCAGCTTCTGTGACACATAAATTCCAAAGCTTAAGCACTTGGCATGAGCCATGTCCCAGGCCAGGCCTGGGATGAGGAAGGACTCTGCTCCAGAGGGTTTCTCAGGGACCATGCCGCCGGAGCTCTATCACCTTTGACATGTGTTCCCAGCTGTCACCCTGAGGTTTATCTCCATTTCTTTCACATAGAGAATTTTTTAAATGCAGGTGAGGGGATCCTACACCAGCCTATAAATGATACCTGTCACTTCCACTGGTTTATTGGCTAGAACTCAGTCACCTGGCCCTATCTAACTGCAAGGGAGGCTGGGAAATACTCTTTTTAATCTTTTTAAGATTGGTCCTAAGAGCGGGGCTTGGACCATGTCACTCTAGCTCCCAAAGATTCGCCTTAATCTCTTGTGCTATGGCAGCAACCACCAAGCCAACCTCAGATAAGCAACACCCAGTCTTTAATGCTCTGGTCCTAATATGGGCTAACGAAACTTTGCCAAATTCATCACAGTCCAATTTGTGGAACATGCAAATGAGGCTTTTCTGGAGGCTAGGACACTATTTTACAGACATAAACACAGCATGCCATAAGCCTAGATAATCTGAATTGCAAGCTGCTACACTCTGGGATCCCATAACTACTCCATTCTCTAAGGATCCAGTAAGAAGAAGTCTCTTGCTTAGGATCCCCTCTTCTAGTCCTTAGCTCACCTTCACATTGTAGGTGATGTTGTTTGTTTCTTTGTTTTTTCAATTAAAATGTACATACAGGAAAATGTATTTAGCATAAGGATACAGTTTGATAAACCTTTAAAAAGTGAACAAACTCATGTTGTCAGTGCTCAAAACCAAGCAATAGAACACTTCAGCACTTCAGAAGAATCCCTGTAAAATTTCAGTTACAATTGCCCGTCCCCGTCCCCACCCCCACCCCCGCCAGGGTTAGAGTGGTATCCTAACTTCCAGCAGAGATTAATTTTGCAAGTCTTTGAATTTTATTTTTTTTCTTATCCTCACTGGAGGACATGCTCACTGATTTTAGAGAAGGGGGAAGGGGGTGGAGAGAAACATCAAGGGACCGCCTCTCATATCACCCCTACCAAACCCACAGCAGCCCTGACCGGGAATCGAATCTGAAACCCTTCAGTTTATGGGACCACGCTCCAATCAACTGAGCCACATGAACCAAGGCTGTCTTTGAACTTCATATAAATGCAATCACATGTAGGCGTGCTTTCGTGTTTGGCTTCGTTCATTGAACACCATATTTGTAAGATTCATCCATGTTGCTTCCTGTTTGGGGCTTCATGATTAGAGTTGTTAAAACATTCTAGTATGTATCTTTTGGTTAACAGAGATACACATTTCCTTGGGGGATATACCTAGAAGTAGAATTGCTGAGTTATATGCACGTGTTAAGCTTTAGTAGATAGGACGAGTTTTCAAAAGTGATCGCTTCAGTCTACAGTCCTACCAGCAGCTGCATGAGGGCTCCAGGTGTCCCACACCTTCTCCAACAATAGTATCTTTTTTTTTTTCATTTTAACCACCCTAGTAAGTTTGAGGTGGTATCAAATTATGGTTTAAAATTGCATTTCCATGGTTACTAATGAAGTTGTATCTTTTTCAAATCTTTATTAGCCATTTGGATATCCTTTTTTGTGAAGTACCTATTCGAAGTCTTTTGTCGATTTTCTATTGAGTTTTCTGAATTTTTTTTTAATTATTGATTTATAGGAGTTTAAAGAATATATTTTGGATATGAGTCCTTTTTGGATATGAATTACAAATATCTCTTGCTCTACAGCTTGACTTTTCACTGTCTTAATCATGTCTTTTAATGAACAGAAACTCTTAATTTTATTGTGCCCAACATATCATTTTCTTGTTTCATGGGTGCCACACTTTTGTGTTCTTTCCATAAAATCTGTGTCTGTCCTCATGTGGTGGAGATAGTCTCCTTTGTTTTCTTTTTAAAGCGTTATTGTTTTGCTTTTCACATTTAGATCTATAATCCATCTAGAGCTGATATTTGTGTAAGGCGTGAAGGGCCAAGATTCATTTATCCCCCTACATGGCCCAGGACTATTTATTGAAAAAAAAATCCTTTCCTCGCTATGTGGCAGCCACCTTTATAAGTCATCAGGCCTTAGGGTGAATCTGTCAGGTTTTCTTCTTGATTGGGAATTGGGAGAGTGAGGTGGGGTGGAGCCATGGAGAAAGCATGGGGACAGAGGTTCACAGAGAAAGGACTATGTCACAGGACAGCGCCAATAAAGGGGGAGTTTAGGGGCCAAGAGCCTCTCTTATCCTCTGCCACCTTTGTTACGAGTCAGGCAATCATACCTAACAAGTCTGTTGTTGGGTTCTCCATTCTGTTCCATTGATCTGTCTGTCTGCCAACATCGCAAAGTTAATGTCCTGGCATTTTGCTTGGTGTTGTATTAAGTTTATACATCAGTTTGGGAGAATTGACAGCTCAATAACAGTGATTGTTCCAATCCAACATAGAAGTCTCTGTATACCATTTTAATACTGTTAGCTGGGTGCACATCACTGAGCATCTACACTCTTTAGAGCCAACAAGAATCGCTTTCATCCGGAATCCCAATGGCCTTCTTCACAATTTCTGTTCCTTGGTTTTGTCCTACATTTCTCAGTGGTTGACACTTAAAATGATTTTACACACTTGTTGGGCCTTGTAGGTCTCTGGATAACAACATAAGAATGCAACACAATAACCCCAACCTGTTCACACTCGGTGATGGCCCTATACAGCAGGACCAGGGAGTGGGCTGTATTTTCAGAGCATCACTCATTAGGAAGGATATTAAAAATCAGAATCAGCCCTGGTTGGTGTGGCTCATTTGGTTAGAACGGTGTTCTGTGCACCAAGGAGTTGCAGGTTCGATGCCCGGTCGGGGGTGCATGTGGGAGGTGGCCAGTCGATATTTCTCTCTTGCACTGATGTTTCTCTCAATCTCTCTCTCCCCACATCCTACTCTCTCTCCAATGAAAAAATGTCCTTGGGTGAGAATAAAGGGAAAAAAAAAAAAGGCTGGGCAGTGTAGATGATCCAACACCAGTGCTCTCCCCACTGGGATGTGGAAATTGGATTTTAAGAAAAAAAATCAGAAAGCAATATTTTTTTTTTCTTTTAGAAACCCATACTGTGTACTACCCTTGGATTACTATATGCAATTTTGATCACCACACCTCGAAAAAGAAATAACGGAGTTGGAGAAAGCCCAGAGAAGGGTATCCATGATGACCAAGGGGATGAGAGATTTCCTTGTGGAGACAGGTCCAAACAGAACAAAAAATCCTTCACATAAAAAAGGGATATAACTGCAGTCTGTGGTGTTAGAGATTACGGATTACGTGTATACAGACCAAATCCTACAATACATGTTTAGCACCATCTCAATGACACTTTTAAAAGGTAAATTGAAGGAAAATACCAGTAAATGGAAACCTTTGCCAAGCAAAAAGGGGCAGGAAGAGGCTATCAGGGGAACCCATGGCTGTTGGCAGGACATATTCTTATAGTTTAAAGCTTGACCACAGCTTGGTGTCACAGCAGGTCAAAATCCTACTTGATGAAGGCCACCTACCTGACCCAGTGTGGCACTGTTTCAGTTGACAGATACATCTTGCCACAATGTCCATTTCCTTTCGTTCAGCCTCTGGCGGGAAGAGAAACTTCCTGCAAAATGATGCCTCAGAGACTGGGGACAATAATGAAGTTAATCACTTCTCAATGTTGAATGGTCCTAGTCTCTTTTATTTCTACTGATCACAATTGTCAGCCACTTCCTCATTTCTGTGTCCTGCTTTGGCATCTGTCCCAGTTCTCCATGTCCCTTGAAAGTGGTGGAACCCTGAACTTAATACAGCCTCCAGTTTTGGCAAGGGTTTTGAGAAACAGTATTTGCTCGGCCAAATGTTCTCTTTGTCAGCTTCCGAGAAAGACCGCTCCATTCACTCCCAAATACCCAGGCATACCCCTGCGAGTGCTGGGCAGGGAGAAGGTTCCCACCTAGAGAAGGGTAAGCCCTGGGGCGATGCACACCCTGCAGCTTCTCCGGTGTTTGCATCCTGAAGAATCAAGTTTAAGTTGGTAGAAAGAGCAGACTCAAGGGGGGAAAGACATCACTATGGAAGGGTCAGTAGGACCTGGTATGGGATAGGAGAGTGTACGCAGGGGAAGCTCAAGGGAGAGCCAGCAAAGACAGAAGGGGAAGGGAGAATGCCTTCTGCTTTTCCTTGGGGCTGGGACTCTCACTGTCCAGCCTAGTGGAAGGAGGAAATGAGACCCTCAAAGTTAGTGCTTGGGGTTTCTCAGCCCCAGGACATCTCGGCATATATGACCCTCGGGTGCATGCCTCACTGCTCCAGACTGGGTCCTGAGGCAGGGGGTTAGATATTTCCCAGCTATTTGATCATCACCATCGTGAACTTAGGGGGCACGATGATTTTGTTCAGGGCCACCTCAAGTCGCACATAACAAAGACTATTTGCCTATTCAGGGAAAGTTGAAAGCTCGCTTTTCTAAATCAAGCCAAACCTGGGACCTAGCAGTTGCTAGGCAGGTAAACAATCACAGAAACTAGAACCGGAAGAAATCTTAAGGATCATGTGGTCAGAGGTTACTCCAGCCTGTAACTCCACCTGTAACTCCAGGTTAGTGTGGAGGACAGGACTCAGGTAGCCACCACCTTCTCTGCCACATCAAGGTAGCTGGAACTAGATTTTATTTCTTTTCATTTTTATATAAAGTTTTATGGGAACAAAAGTACCTTTAATAAAAACATTTGAAAATAATTGAATTATTCATTCTCATCCCCCAAAGATTCCCCTCAAAATGACTCCGCTCAATAACAATCATATAATATTTATACATATGTCAGCTTTGATCATGAGTAGTTGCTTCTACACCGAAGGTTTTATGAACCTAGCGTGCCTGGCAGGTAATGACTATCAGAGCTGAAAGGCCCCTGCAGATCCTTTGGTCCCACTGACTCATTATACAAAAGAGGAAACCAAGGCACGAAGACGTGAAAGAATAGTCAACTGGCCTTTTCTTGACCACTTTCAAAAAATGATGAGTTCACTACTTAACAAAGCACTTGTTCTAAAAATGGACTGAACATGTTCATCAAATTCAGTTAAACTTACTTTGATCTTCACAACTAACTTTTTAGTTTAATTGCCTCCTGGTTTGCTCTGGGTCTTCGAGGCGTAAGAAGAGGAACGAGGAATGGAAAGAGAGCACAGTTTCCCCAAATCTAGACAGCAGCAGCAGAGTGGGAAAGAGGGGGGAGAAGGAAAGAGGGACCCTCAGAGGCAGGGGCGGTGTCAAAAGAAGCAGCTGGGGACACAGAGGGACTGAGAACCTGACATCTATGTGTCTATTCAGCCAAATTCAGCCCTGTTCCCAACCTGTTCAGACTCTTCTTCAGGAGGCAGTACTGCTCTATGAGGCCAGCATCTGTTCAGGTCCCCAAGTGACTCAGACATCCCCGAAATGTGAGATGTGTCTCTAGATGGGGTAGCCATCACAGCAGCCACTGGGCGACCTGTTAAAATCCCGGAATAACACGGCAGAAACAAACCAGTGAAGCCGTCTGGGTTGCCATTCATTTGGCTTATGGAAACTCTGAGCCCTGACCACATAAACGATTTCTCCTAGGTCAACAGTGGGGCCCAGATCTCCGCGTTCTCTCCACTACACAATAACTGACACACACACCATGCTTTTCCACTGTGAGCCTGACGCAGCAGTTGCTCTCGTTCTTGTTATCACCCTTATTTTCTAAGTGAGGAGAGAGAGCCCTAAAAAATGACTTGCACAAAGCCACACAGCCAGTTAGTTGGTGGAGCCCAATCTTACAAGTCCTGCTGATCCCAAACTTTTGGCTTCACCCATCCGAACCCCTCTTCTAAAGGGGATACAAACTGGGCTGGAGTTTGGGTGAATTTCCAGAACCATCTACCTAGTCACAGGGCCGTTCTGCACTGGGCGGGCCTAGTGAGATGCCACGTGCAGCTGGGGCAAGGATAGGAGAGGCTCTTGGTCCCTAAACTCCCCCTTTATTGGCGCTGTCCTGTGACATAGTCCTTTCTCCGTGAACCTCTGTCCCCATGCTTTCTCCATGGCTCCACCCCACCTCACTCTCCCAATTCCCAATCAAGAAGAAAACCTGACAGATTCATCCTAAGGCCTAATGACTTATAAGTTACGGGGGATAAAGACTTTGTCTGTCTGTTTTGCACATTGATCTATCCCAGCGATACGGAACAGCATCTTACGCATGGTAAGTGCTCAATAAATGTTTCTAGGGATGGAGCACACAGGACGTGGGTGAGCTGGAATCTTCCTTAAGAGGAGGGCAATGAGGGAAGATGTCAGAGGCAGAGGGCCAGATAGAAGGAAGGTTAAGAGCAATGGAATGGGTGTGAGGGATGACAGGGGGGCAGAGGGGCCCACAGCTACAGGGGCAGAAGAGGTGGCACCAGAGATTAAGAAGGAAGGACTAACAGGTGTGACAGACCCAGAATGGGGAGGTATGAAGAGATCAGAGGACTTAAATGTGGGAGTGACGTCAGGAGCCAAGCCTCTGACACTGCCCTCTGCCCATGGGCCTCTGTCCCCAGAGCCCCTGCAGGGAGTGAACATCACCAGCCCGGTCCGCCTGATCCATGGCACGGTGGGGAAGTCGGCCCTGCTTTCCGTGCAGTACAGCAGCACCAGCAGCGACAAGCCTGTGGTGAAGTGGCAGCTGAAGAGGGACAAGCCTGTGACCGTGGTACAGTCCATCGGCACAGAGGTCATTGGCACCCTGCGGCCTGACTATCGAGACCGCATCCGCCTCTTCGACAATGGTTCCCTGCTTCTCAGTGACCTGCAGCTGGTGGATGAAGGCACCTACGAGGTTGAAATCTCCATCACTGACGACACCTTCACTGGGGAGAAGACCATCAACCTCACTGTTGACGGTAAAGCGCCCCGTCAGGGACAGAGGTGGGACTGGGCTTGAGACTGACCAGGGTCTCCTGGGGCCTGGGAAAACCGGCACCCGAACCACCTGGGGGTTGAGAGCGAGCCGGCTGGACGTTAGCAGTTAGCAGATAGGAGGATACAGTAACCATGGTAAGAGTACTTGCTCTACGCTAGAAACTATTTTAAGTGCTTTGCATAAATTGACTCATTTAATGCTTATAATAATCTAGGGATGGTTAATATCACCATCCCCATTTGCAGAAGAGGAAACTGAGGCACAAAGATGTTGAGTAACTTGTGCAAGTCACACAGCTAGTAAGTGATAGAGCCAGTATTTGAACCCACACCGTGGGACTTAGGCTTCGTCGTTCCACATTGGGTCGGTTTAAGACGTCTTAGAAAGGTATTTGGGAAGAAGGGAAGGGAAGGTCCATGAGGAGAGGGGCCGTGGCTATCTTGTTCAGCATTGTACCTCCTGCGCTTAGTAGGCGTTCAATAAATAGCTGGTAAATAACCGAGTGAATGAATGAATGGATGGATGGATGGATGGTGGGTTGGATGGGCGGGTGGTGGTAAAGAACTCGACTAATGGTCTCTGCAGGGCCTCTCAGCCCACAGATAGAGTTGCGCTGCAGCGAAGGTAGTTAAGAAGGGAAGGGGGAAGCTTTCTGGCCCACGGCTCACAGGCTCCCCTCCCCGGGCTCAGTGCCCATTTCGAGGCCACAGGTGTCAGTGGCTTCGACCACTGTGCTGGAGCTCAGTGAAGCCTTCACCCTGAACTGCTCTCATGAGAATGGCACGAAGCCCAGCTACACCTGGCTGAAGGATGGCAAGCCCCTCCTCAATGACTCGCGCATGCTCCTATCCCCCGACCAGAAGGTGCTCACCATCACCCGCGTGCTCATGGAGGACGACGACCTGTACAGTTGCGTGGTGGAGAACCCCATCAGCCAGGGCCGCAGCCTGCCCATCAAAATCACTGTGTACAGTGAGTCTCCCCACCGTCCCCCCCTTTAGGACTCAACACCCTGACAGTGCCCACGAGGGGATACAGACATCCCAGGGAGAGGGAGAGGGAGGAAGAGATGGGGCCAGCTCTCCATGGAGGACAGCAACAGGTGGGAAGCAGGCTCGGGGCACGCCCTGCCCTGGGCCACCATGCCACCTGGGCCTACTTTTCTCTTCCATCCCCTGCAGGAAGCTCCCCTCCCCCATCTGGTGCCTCCTCGAAGCCTCTCTCATTTCTCTGCCTTTCTCTCTCCCTAGGAAGAAGCTCGCTCTACATCATCTTGTCCACGGGAGGCATCTTCCTCCTTGTGACCTTGGTGACAGTCTGTGCCTGCTGGAAACCCTCCAAAAAGTCTGGGTAGCTCCTCAAGTTCCACACCCTAAGCACCCCAGTCCTTCCATCCACAACCCCAAGCTCTCTTACTAAGTCTCTTTAAATGCCTTTCTTCCCAGGAGATCCCTCTCACCACTGTGTGTATTGTGTATGGCACCACCTCCTGCGCCCACAGCCCCTGCGACCCAGCATTGTTAACAATGGTTTCACTTGCAGGGCACCTTTCATGGGCTGGGCACTGGGGTTGTGGTTAGTGCGCTACCTTTTAAGTGTGACTACCTGTGGTTTACAGGTAAGGACACTGAGACTCACATTGGTTACATGCCTTGCCCACGGTCACCACGCTAGCAACAGGCAGGATGCAAACTTAGGTGTGACTCATTCCAGCCCATCCTCCTGTTATCAGGCCTCTTTTACAGCCATCGCGCCGCCCATGTCCCCAACCCCAGGCCTCTTCCTGCTCACACGCGGCAGCTCTGTTCATGGGTGCTGGGTTCATCTGCAGAAAGAAGAGGAAACTGGAGAAGCAAAACTCCCTGGAATATATGGATCAGAATGATGACAGCCTGAAGCCAGAAGGGGAGCTCCCGGCGGCCCACTCACCCGTCCCGTCCTCACCCAGACCGGCCGGCTGCTGGGAAAAGGCAGAAGTGGGCCACAAGGAAGCCGGCTCTACAGGACCCCTTCCTCCACCAACCGCGCGAAGACTGCAGAGCAGGGAGAGGTGCAGCCAAGGTAGGACCCCACGTGTTGCCGAGGCTTCGGTGGAGGTTGTGGCAAGACCTTGACTGGCCACTTGGGGAGCGGAATGTAGGTGCGGGCTGGTGGGAAGAGGGTCTATACCTGGACCAGCCACCCCATTCTTTGTCCTGGGCAGCAGACGCTGTCCCCCGAAGCGCAGAGCAGGAGCGGAAGAACCCCATGGCACTCTACGTCCTGAAGGACAAGGTGAGCAGCTCTGGGCTGGGTCCCCCAAGCACTGAGGAACCCCTACCACGTCCTGGTGCTACGCAGCCATATCACCTTGCTATCCAGTCACAGTACTCAGAATAACCTGAGAAATAACTTGTGCCATCCCCACTTTACAAATTAGAAAAATAAGGCCATCAAAGGGGAAATGACTTGCCCAGGATCAAGGAAGGAGCTAAGTGGCAGGTCCAGGCTGCCAACCTAGGTCTTTGGACACCAACTTCGGTGATTTCCCCTCTATTCCTCAACTAACTCTGTCCCAGGCTGTCCGAGACAGGTGGAAGGGGGACAATAAAGAGACAAAGCACTCAAGTTAATGCTTTTCAGTATTTACTGAGCACCTACTAGCTGCCAGGCACCATGCTAAGTATGGTGCATTGAAAACAAAGCCAAATCAAAACAAACAAACAAACAAGAACAGACCTCGGTCTGCCACCTTCCAAGAGGTGGGAGTATGGAGAGAACTATCTCCACTTCCGTTTTCCCAGTGCCCTCGAACACCAGTCGCGCCCCTAGGCCGGGCTGCTGTCCTCTGACCCCGGCGCATATCCTTGCAGGACGCCCCTGACCCCGAGGAGGAGCCTGCGACTGAGCCCCGGAGCGCGACAGAGCCCGGCCTTCCCGGCTACTCCGTGTCACCGGTCGTTCCCGGCCGCTCGCCAGGGCTGCCCGTGCGCTCTGCCCGTCGGTACCCGCGCTCTCCCGTGCCCTCTCCTGCCCCGGGCCGAACGCACACGTCGCCGTCCCGGGCCCCCGGCTCGCCGGGTCGCTCGCGCTCACTTCGGACTGCGGGTGCGCGCCTGATCCGCGAGCAGGAGGAGGCCGGCCCGGTAGGGATCAGCGCCTGAGCTGCCCGGGACCCGCCCTCCCCCGGGGGTGCCCGAGCGCCGCGGCCGGGGAGGTCGGACAGGTCACAAAGCTGGATGAGGGGAGGTCCTGGCTCGGGGCGCACAGGTTCTCGCCTGAGGACATGGGTGAGCAAGTGCAGATGCGGGACGCAGAGGGGCGCTGGAGAGTGACTGGGGTGGGCGGGGGAAACCGGGTCGCGTTGATTCCGGTTCCCTGGCAGTGTTCCCAGTGGATATGGGTTGTACCCCTTAGGACCATATAGATTATTACATTTCCAGCCCAGTCCTCCAAGGATCTTAGGGAAACTAACATCAGTAACCTAACTCCTGTGACTGTCCCGTGCCCTTCCTAGGGAGCTCTCCTGCTTCCCACCCACCTCCCTTCCCTCTAAGGGACTCAGGCACTTCTTCCGGCAAGCCCAGATTAGAGTGGCCTTTTGCCCAAAACGCACAACTGTGTAAACTAAGAGGAAGTCGGATGCCAGTTACAGTGTCTACAGGGCACTGTTCTGAGCATGCAGAAGTCATTGTGAAGGCAGTGCCTTGGAGCACCCTTTCCTGGGCACCTGGTAACCGGGTACCTACCAGCTGGCGAGGGAGGAGCGCAAGCACATTCCTCTGCTCCCTGACCTGGGCCCTAGAAAGAACAAGCCCACGCTCGGCCTCCTTCCAAAGCCTCCCTCAGTAGCATGCTAAGTGTGCCTCCTGTCTCTATTCCTGGAGAGAAGGGGATTCTCACCCGCTCCCTGGCCCAGAAAGCTAAATGAAGGGTGGGACCGTTTTTAACCCCTCACACCAATGCCTTCTCCCTGGTTCCTTACAAAACAAGCCTTTCAAACAATCATTCCTCCCGGAGAGGCTGTTGGGCTCCAGCTGTGAGAGAAGATTTGACTTTCTGGAGAAGTGAGGGGGTGGGGGGTGGGAGGAGGCTCACTGCTCCCCAGGTGTCAGGGAGACGCAACATGGCCCTTGGCCACCACCTCCTACCTGCCCTGCTCCCAGATACTCAGATCCCAAGAGACAGAGAACGGCAGACTCTCTAATCACTCAAACAACAGAATAGAGAGGCTGGGCCACCGTGCATCCAGGCCATGCCCATGCCCCGCCCCCCACACCACCCCGCCTACAGAACAGTTTGTAGGAGACACAATAATCCACTGTGTGAAGAGAGGGCAATGAAAACGCTGAAAGAACTTCTAAGGCTTCTGACCTCTGTTCCCTGAGCCTCTAGGGGTCCTTGCATCCCTGGCGCCACCTCGACCTCCTAAATTCCAGCTCTGACTTTCCACCATCTCACAGACCAATTCCCAAGGCCCCTGCCCATCCTTCACACTGGAGCAAGTTTCTTCCCAGTCCCAAGGGCAAAAATATCTCTAGTTGGCCCGCCCGCCTTTTCCTGTCAGTGCGCCCAGCCCAGCAGCCCGTGCCTGTGCACCTCTCCTGGCTCATTTGAGCGGGTGTGCTTTCGCAGCTCCCCTCAGTTAACCAGAACTGCACCCCTAACCTTCCCAGGTGCCTCACCCAGAGATAATACATGCAGGGTAAGTTGCTCAGGCAGGTGAGAGATGCAGCACTTGGAGAAGGGGTAAATGCTGGTCAGCCCTGAGAGGCAGGGGTGGAGGGTGGCATGAGATGAGATGAGAGCCTGCTGTACTCCATGCCGTGCTGCTGAATCCTGAGGGCCCAGGCCCAGCTTCCCAGGCTCAAGCCAAATCTGCCTGGGGTCGGTGCGGGGGAGAGGGCTGGGGGAGGTGGAAGAGTGAGGAAGTGGGTTTTGTTTCTATTTTATTTTGTTTGGATCTTCATCTTTGTATTACTAGCATCTAGCAGAGTGCCTAGCACATACTGGATGCTCAATAAACTTTTGACGAAATGAAATGACAACTTTCTTCCACTTAAACAAAGAGAACAAAACAAACTTAAAAACACAAGTCATTTCCACTTTCTCTTTTCTTCTCTTCCTTCACATTCCTTCACCCTCTTTGCAAACCCTGAATTGTTCATTCCAAAATCACCACTCACTCACCCATTTGTCCATTTAGGTATTCTTTTTATTACTCAGAAACATTTGTTAATCTACCATGGACCAGGCTCTATGATAGACACGGGGGAAACAGCCTAACTGTGCCATGACTCCTACCCAAAAGAGGTCTCATGGAGGAAGACAGATGGGTAAGCAGATCGTTACAATGCAGTATGGAAAATGTGATGGCAAAGGTAGATGCAGGGTGTTCTGGGAGCATATAAGAGTGTTATCTAACCCAGATTAGGGTATCTGGGAGGAGAATAGGCCTGAATTTAGTTTTACAATAGAAAGATTACTTAATCAGGTGAAGAAAAAAAACCCCGGGATGCCAGCACACATACTCCTGGCAGAAGGAGCAGCTATGAAAGCTTGAAGTGTAAAGTGAGTCCTGCCTCCTTATCCTCATACAATGTGGAGAACCCAGTACAAATGTTTATATAGCTCTGTAGCGGAAACTGGACTTGGACCAGTGACAAGGTGGAGGAGCTGAGCCTGAGACTCCTGCATTAAGCTGGTGTCCTAGAAAGGGTCCCCAGTGGGTAGTATCCCAGGTTTCTAAAATAAAAACACAAATCCCCTCTGGGGCAAAGCATATCCTAAAATTGTCAGAGATTAAGACCAACCAAAGATGAGTTTGTAGTGAACAGTCATTAAACGCAGAAGGAAACCAATCACCATGAATAAGAGTCAGCCGATTAAGAAGCAATAGATTCAGACCCCCAAGGCCTTCAGATATTGAGGCTATTAGATATAAAATATAGAATAATTTTATTAGATAAATAAAAGACAAAATTGCAAAAATGAAGCAAGAGACTAGCAAAAGTGATCAAATCTGAAAAGAAACAGAATTTTTATAAACAAAAATATAATTTATTGAAATAAAATATAAATGAAAGGCTTAACACCTGAAATATAGATGAAGAGAATTTATTAATTGGAAGATGTATGTGAAGAAATGTTTCAGAATAAGGAAGGCACAGACAAACAAGGAGGCGAAAAATATGAAAGCCACTCCACAATCACTCCTTGTATTCAACATTGTACTGGTAAAGCAAGAAAAAGAACAAAAAGGTATAAACATTGGAAATAAAAAACCAGAAATGTCATTATGTAGAAAACACAGAAGAATCTATAAACTATTAGACATAATATCAGGGTACTTCAGTTCTTCATTGCTCTGTAACAAACTACCCCAAAATTGAGTGAGTTAAAAGAATAATCAGCCCTGGCTGGTGTCGCTTAGTGGATTGAGCCCCGGACTGCGAAGCAAAGGGTCACTGGTTTGATTCCCAATCAGGACACATGCCTGAGTTGCAGACCAGGTCCTCAGTAGAGGGTGCACGAGAGGCAACGACACATTGATGTTTCTCTCCCTCTCTTTCTCCCTCCCTTCCCCTCTCTCTAAAAATAAACAAAATCTTTAAAAAAAATAATCATTTTTATTTTAATAAAATTCTTTGTATCAGTAATTTGGGCTGGACTCAGACCGGCAACTCGTTTGCTGCTATTTTGTGAAGTCACCAATGTGACCGCACCATCTGACAACTTGAGCTGCAGTTGGATGCTGACGATGGCCTAGCTCATAGGCCTGGTGATTGACACTGGCTTTTGGCTAGGAGGCGTTTGAATTCTCAGCTAGGACAGCTCATCACTGCTCTCTGTGGCTAAACAGAGATTCTTCACGTGGTAGTCCCAGAGCCGTGTTTTACAAGGTCAAGAGCAGAAGCCGCACGACCTCTTGAAGCTTAGACTTGAAAGCTCCGCAGTGTCACTTCCACTGTATTCTGTGGGTCACAGCCATTTACAAAGCCAGCCAAGCTTCAAGGGGTTAAGAAAAATATCCCACTTCTTTGCTGGAGGGACAAGCATCCCGGATGGTAAGGATTATTGCAACAATCTTTACCAATAATCTCAACAAAAGGTTTAACAAGTTAGCTAAGCTTGCATTTAACAAAATGTGTGGAAGATCTATATAAAGCAAATTATAAAACTTTATCGAAAGACATTAAAGGTGGCCTGAATAAAGAAGGAGGTATACATGCCTATGAATAGGAAGAATTAATGCTATACAGTGTCAGTTCTTTCTATGTATTCAGTCAATCCTACAAGGTTTTCAAGGAACTTGAGAAGCTGAGAGGCACGAAAATAGCCCGGATGCTTCTGAAAAAGAAGGGGGCAGGGATCGGTCTACAAGACACCTGTCCTGAGTCGCCCTCAGACTGTCATGAACCAGTGTTGTGGCTAGACCCACCTTTGTGGTTCTTACTACGATTGCAAGATGCCCTTCAGCAAAAACCACCAAGAAACTTTGAAAAAATAAAGGTTATTGCTCACAGGACCTGGAAATTACACAGCACACCTGGGGCCACACAGCGTCGTCGTGGGTCTAGGGTTGCATGGCCTCGCTCCTGATTGGTGAATTTAAAACATAAGAGCAGGAATTTAAAGCAAGGAAGAAAAAAAATCAACAAGTAACCCAAAATGATCAGCTACTGAAATCAGTCTAGATCTCTCAAACAAAGAAACCTCATCATGGGGAGGCAGGCTGGCTCTTTGTCTAGCGGTGTGGCTGGCAATGTGTTTACTTAAAATAGGCTTCATTGAAGGGGGTGCCACTTTGAAATAGACACCTTGGAAATCAAAGCTTAAGTAAGGCATTTGCATTATGAAAAAAGAAAAAAAAAAAGAAAAAAACCTGTTGCAGCTTATACTATAACATCAAGACTTATTATGTAGCTCTAGTAATTGAGATCACGTGGTGTTCACGCAGGAGTAGACAAATAGCCCAATGAAACAAGCTATACATATATGAATATTTGGTGTGTGACCAAGATTCATTACCGGGCACTAGTACTAAGCAATAACTAGTGCTGGGATTATTGGTTACTATTAGGGGGGAAAAATGTATCCCTACTTCAAGGCATATAAAATAATCAATTAGTGGTAGATCAAAGACTTAATGTGAAAAATTTAAACTTCAGGAAAACAGTAAGTCAGAATAGCTTTGACTCTAGTGTAGAGACTTTCTCTGAAATCAGAAAAGAGAGCCCTGGCCAGGTGGCTCAGCTGGTCGGAGAGTCGTCCTGCGTATCAAAAGCTTGTGGGTTCGAACAGACATTTCACAGGTGAGGAAAGCGGGGCTCAGAGAGGTTATTGGCTTATTCAAGGTCTCTGCTTGCGGTTCCAGGATCCCAACCTAGTGTCACTGACTTCAGTCCCATCTGAATTCTCATCTTTTGCCCCATCAGCTTGGCCAACAGACACTGGCTGCATCTTCGAGAACGTGAAATAAGAGTCCAGGAGCCAGAGGTGGGACAATTTCCTCTGGAGGGTCCTTTAGAAGGGCACCCCATCCCTGTCCTCTCTCCCCCCATTTATAAGCAACTATGAGTTACTCACAAAACACAAAACTTTAAAACCAGAAGGCGAAGCAAGGTGCTCTCCCAGTTGGTCACTGGGCCTGCACATCACCTGGGCAAACGGCTGAGCTTCCTTAAATCGAAGGCAACTCCCACTGACTAATTATCCCTTTGACTCACGCAATCGGCTCTTCCTTAGTGTGTGAAAATGAAACAGCCAGGATGTTGATGAGCCAAGTTGTTGGAAATGAGCACTGTGGTGTCTGGGAGCTATCCAGACTCACCCTGCTATTGGGAAGTCCCCTTGGCTGTCACTCCCTGGGTCCCTGAATGCCTTCGATGCTTGAACCAAGTAAGGGGAAGGAGCCCTAATGTGCTACAGAGATAGCTCAGAGCAACTGACCCCTTCTGTCCCCATCAGCGCTTACTTAGCACTTGGCTCTCCAGGGCCTGGGAATGGAGAGGCTAGAACGGAATGCTATGGAATGGAATGCAGTGGAATGCAAAGTAATGGAATGCAATGCAATACAATGCAATGCAATGCAGTGGAGGCGATCTCCAGGGATGAGGCCTGGGACTGTGGGGCAGGGGCCATTGCTCAGGCTGCCATAGTCTCCGGGGCTCTGCCCCTGCAGATCAGCCCTGGCACCTCTTCTCACTGCATCACCTGCCCATTCTCACTCAGTCGAGGATAGGGCTAGTCATGAATCTGAATTCCCTTGGCACTTGCCATCTTTTCCCCTGAGGGAAATGTACACCATCTCTCTGGATTATATGCATTTGAGTAAAATCAAGTTGGTATTAAATCGTTAGCAGAGAGCTTGGTTAAGCTCCGAGAGTCCAGTGTGTAAGCAGAAGAAGCTAACGAAGGACTGCTGACAGCAACGTTCTTGGGGAGCAAGCAGTCAGGGGGCCGGACAGCTTCAAGGGCCTTGCCCGGGAAATCTCACTTGGCAGTGTGTGCAGTACACTTATGTGTCTCACCGCACCCCTGGCTGGCTTCAGTGTCCAAATGAACACCGCCTTCATCGCTCCGGCTCTGCAGATCCTTGGCCCTGTAAACTCTACTCCGCTCTGCCTGGTGCACAGACCATGGACTTTGTCACTGCTCTTAGCTCCCCCAAGTCTGAAATGCCAAGCTACTTTCTGATCCTGATTCCCATCCTTCCCGGTCTGTCACTCTGTTACTTTTATTCTGTCTACTCTCCACCCCGTGGAAGTCTCAGGTTGTTGAAACCATGGTATTTTTCTTGCTCTCATTGTCTTAATCAGTCTTGGTCTGCATTTGAGGGGAAGGAGGAATGGTGAAAGAGGCCTTCCCACCCCTTGATAGGCTGTGAAGGCTGTGGCTGTGGCAGGCACTGAGGCCAGGCTGGGAACCGGGAGGAAGGGAGGGGGTCAGCTGGGTTAGGGGCCCCACAGAGAAGCTGGCCAGGAACAATTAGAAACAAAGGCTGGACAGTCTTCCTTTGAGCCCCCAGAGCCCAGCCTTGGCTTTCCGGGAACAACTCCAGGAAATGGCTGAGATTCCAGATTTGGGAGGAAGAGACCTGTAAACAGGAGGTGGGCCCTGAGACTGGGGTGCAGCCTCTTTCTCCAGAGGGGGCTCCTGTGAGAACTGACATCGCAGGCTCAGAAGCTATAGGCCTGTCTGCGGCAGACACAGGGTTTCAGGGCTGTAAAGACTCCAAGACCGTTGACTCAAACCACTCAGGTCCATTCCAGGACCTGAAAAGTATCCCTGTTGAGGATGCTTGAAAAGTTTCAGTGAAGGGGCACACACAAAAATAACAGTATCAACAGTAATAACTTACTGATCATGTAAAATGCATCAGGTTACCGTGCTAAGTGATTTATATTTTATCTCATCTCATTCTTATTCCAGACACCAAGGTATGCACTGCTATAATTATTCCCACTTACAGATAAGGAAAGTGACTTGCAGGTGTTAAGGAACGTGCCCAAGGTCTCCCAGAACCTTATTTCATCTGTCTCTGAGCTGAATAGGAACACATGGTGACCCTCTCCAGCTTGTCCAGAGCTTCTCAATTCTTCCCATCCTCTGTCCTACCCACCCCACCCCAGCCCCAGCCCCATCTGTCCTTGGGGAATGGGCCGAGGTATGACCGCTCCACTCCACTCAGTTTCCTCAGCCCATAGCCCACTTTCCTCTGTCCTTGGCTCCTTCATGTTGTGCCCAGAGCTGCCACCTCTGGGTTTCTGTTCCACTCTAGCAAGGCTCACTCGGAAGCAAAGGAATAAGGGTTGGATTCAAGCTTTAAATAGGGGCTTAGAGTTAAAGGATCAAGGCTGTGGCTACAGTTCCGGTTAGTGTGAAGATCACCTTTAAGAAATTCCAAACTAGCCCTGGCCAGTGTGGCTCAGTGGGTTGGGCATTGTCCCACAAAGCGAAAGGTCACCAGATCAATTCCCAGTCAGGGCATGTGCCTGGATTGCGGGTTCAGTCCCCGATCAGGGAGCACAAGAGGCAGTCGATCAATATTTCTCTCCCTCTTTCTCCTCACCTTCCCCTCCCTCTAAAAATAAGTAAATAAAATAAGAAAAAGAAAGAAAGAAAGAAAGAAAGAAAGAAAGAAAGAAAGAAAGAAAGAAAGAAAGAAAAAGAGAAAAAAGAATTCCCAGACTAGATCACCAGGTAAACTTTGGAGTCAGGGGTTATGGCCAGAGGGTCAAAGTCAGAGAGTTCCTCTCCTCTGAGCTCCTCCCAGTTCTTCAAGGCACTGAGGGCCAGGCAGGAAGCATCGGTTTCCTCAAAGCTGCTTCCCTCCAGGGCAGTCTCAGCCACAAACACCCACCACCAGCCCGCCTGCCCCTCCTTCCCTGGCTGTGAGCTCAGAGCAGCCGGACTAAGTGCTGGGAACGAGGACAGAGGCCTGGGAGCAGCCATGGGCTCTGGAGGAGCGGGCCCCCTTGGGCTCCGGTGGCCCGTGCCTCTCCTGATCCTGCTCAGCGCCGGTGAGTGTGGCCGTCCCCTCTGCTAGCCCATGCCCCCCTGATCCAAGGCCCGGCCGGGGAAGAGGAGGCCTCCCTGCTCTTTTGCCTCCCCTTTTGCAGTAGGGGCACCAGACATGATGATGATGTATGTGTAAGGCTGAGAGACAGACAGATTGAGAGTTCAAAATACCCTCCCCCTTTCAGCTAACTTGTTATTTGGGAATTGATCCTCAGATGAGAGAAGGCAGATGAGTTATGCAGGGGAAGGCGGGTAGGCGTTGGTAGTCAGACCGGGCCCCACCTCCCTTTCCCTTCCAGGAGGCATGGCCCAGGACTCCCCACCCCAGATCCTAGTCCACCCGCAGGACCAGCTGCTCCAGGAACCTGGCCCCACCAAGATGAGCTGCCGAGCCTCAGGCCGGCCGCCTCCCACCTTCCGCTGGCTGCTGAACGGGCAGCCCCTGAGCACGGTGCCCCCAGACGTACACCGCCTCCTGCCTGATGGAACCCTGCTGCTGTGGCAGCCCCCTGCCCGGGGACGTGCCCATGACAGCCAGGCCCTATCCACAGTCCTGGGCATCTACACATGTGAGGCCAGCAACTGGTTGGGCACAGCCGTGAGCCGTGGTGCTCGGCTGTCTGTGCCTGGTGAGGCCTGGGACGGGAGGCCGGTGTGGGGCACAGTAGGGGTGATGTGCCGGCAGCGAGGGTGGTTTGAAGGGCTCTCTGCGAGGGGAGGCTCAGGCTGGAAAACGGAGCAGAGGGCTGGGATGGGGGAGAACCTGGATGGAACCCCTGGGAGGTGGGGCTCTCGGAGTGGACGCAAGTCAGCGAAAAGGCAGAATGGGGCAGGTCTGGTAGGAGATACCAAGGGGGGCCCTTTGAGGAGGGGAGGACTGGGCACTGCTCCCTGCAGAGCTTCTGTCCTCCCCACAGTCCTTCAGGAGGATTTCCAGATCCAGCCTCAGGACACAGTGGCCACGGTGAGTGACCAGGTGGGTGAGCAGGTAACCCTGAAGTATGGGCCGCCCTGGGGCCACCCAGAGCGCACAGTCCCATGGTGGAAGGATGGAAAGCCACTGGCCCTCCAGCCAGGACGGCACAATGTGAGTGTAGCTCCCTTCTCCATACCTCCTCCTGTCCTGGGCACTACCCCGAGGGACCGACCCCCTCTTCCAGCCTCAGGCTCCCTGCAGAGTCTGAGGAAAGGAAGGCAGTGAGGCCTTAAGCGTCCCTCCCCAGGCAGAGCCCCTCCCCACGCAGGACACTCACAATGCACCCGGCCCTGACAGGTGTCCGGAAGTTCCTTGATGCTTAGAGCAGAGAAGAGTGACGAGGGGTCCTCTATATATATGGCCACCAACGACACAGGACAGCGGAAGAACCGGGCAGCCAGGATGACTGCCCAGGGTAAGGGAGGGTAGCTAAAGTCAGGGCCAATGTGGTGGGAAAGGAGGGTGGGGGGGCGGAGTTGGTGTTCCAGTTAGGTTGGTGCGGCCTGGCTTTGGCTGAGGTTAGGGTATGTGGGAATTACCCTGGGATCACCCCCACACTAGGGGACTTTCTCCAGACGGAAGTGGAAATAGTCACTCTGGTCCTGGGAGGCCAGGGAGTTTGGGCTTCTCAACAGCCAAGGGATACTCTGCCCCTCGGTTCCGCCTCTCGGGCCTGTAGACCCACTGCAGCCTCGCCCTCCCACAGAGCGTCAGGCCTACAAGGAGCCGCTGCAGCTCCTGGCTGTGCGCATTCACCTGGAAAACGTGACCCTGCTGAACCCGGACCCCTCAAAGGGCAGCAAGTCTGGGCCTGCTGTGTGGCTCAGCTGGAAGGTGAGGCCGGGGACCCAGGGGCGGGAGCCAGGCCGGGGCTCAAGAAAGGGCTGACCGTGAGCCCTGAGCCCTGCACCTTTCTCCAGACGCTTTCCCAGGTAAGCGGCCCTGCTGCCCCCGCTCCGTCCTACACAGCGCTGTTCAGGACGCAGACGGTACCTGGAGGCCCGGCGGCTCCGTGGGCAGAGGCCCTGCTGGCCGGCTGGCAGAGCGCAGAGCTTGGGGGCCTCCACTGGGGCCAAGACTACGAGTTCAAAGTGAGGCCATCCTCCGGCCGGGCTCGAGGCCCTGACAGCAACGTGCTGCTCCTGAGGCTGCCTGAACAAGGTCGGAGACAGACGCCCCCGGGGCCCAGTAACAGACCCTCTTGTTCCTTCTCCTCTGGGGGCCCTGGAGGACTGTCCCACTGCAGTCTGGGGGTGGTGGGTCCTACTCCTGGACTCCCTTCTGCCCTCACCAGGCGAGCAGAGGTCTTATTGTCATCAGTGTGGCCTCTGGCCCGGTGTCCCCATCCCAGCTCTTTCCCCTAGGTCTCTCCTTCAGGATTCCTTAAAGCCTTCCTCCCTCCCTCCAGTGCCCAGTGCCCCTCCTCAGGAGGTGACCCTAAAACCTGGCAATGGCAGCATCCTTGTGAACTGGGTCCCACCACCTGCTGAAAACCACAATGGTGTCATCCGTGGCTACCAGGTACCCCACAAGCTGGCACACCCCTTCCCAGTGGTGCCAGGACCCCCCTCTCCCCTGGCATCCTGTGTGCCCCTGCGCTGGGCACTGAGAAAGGCACCTGTGACCAGAAGCAAGAGACACTGCTATTGAGTGAGTGTCTGCCAGGCCCTGCCAAGTGGTTACCAACCTGATTTCATCTCATCTCACAGTCTACCTGTGTTCTTATCCCCAATTTACAGACATGGAAAGTGAGGTTGAGGTCAGAAATGTAGGGCACAGGACAGGAATAGAAGTGTGGGTGCATGTGGGGGGAGTGTCCCCTGGTAAACAGCAGGCAGGATGACCACAGGCCCAGAGTCCGATCTGCAAAGGAAGGGTTCGGCAGCTGGGACGGTGCCCTGGGGGCGCTGCTCACCCCTGCTTGTCCTCAGGTGTGGAGCCTAGGCAATACCTCATTGCCCCCCACCAACTGGACGGTGACAGGCGAGCAGACCCAGCTGGAGATCACCACTCAAACGCCAGGTCCCTACTGTGTGCAAGTGGCCGCAGTCACTAGGGCTGGGGCTGGGGAGCCCAGCAGCCCCGTCTGCCTCGTTTTAGGTGAGGGCAGTATCCACAGGTCCCACTCATATCCCTCAGCCCCAATTCCCACCTTCCTCTCTCCCTGTTCCCACCTCCCGCTCGCAGCTCCGTTCCTTTCCCTGTACAGCCCCATTACCTCGCCTGCCCCCTACCCCTGAGCTCCAAACCCCTTACAGAGCAGGCCATGGAGCAAGCTGTCCAAGAACCCAGTGACCACGGTCCGTGGAGCCTGGAGCGGCTGAGAGCCACCTTGAGGCGACCAGAGGTCATTGCCACGGGGGGCGTGGTGCTCTGGCTGCTGCTGCTGGGCACCACTGTGTGTGTCCACCGCCGGCGCCGAGCTGGGGTGCATCTGGGCCCAGGTGAGAGAGCGAAGCGGACTGCAGGTGGTCGGGACTCCCCGGGTCCCGTCAGAATACGATGGGGGGCTTAGATGTCTAGCCTGGTGCTGGGGACTCTGGACTTAGCCTTCTCTCTGCCCTCTCTCAGGTCTGTACAGATATACCAGTGAGGATGCCATCCTAAAGCACAGGTGAGACAGGGTATGGCCCGAGGTGAGGGAGGGGCAGGGGGACCCAGAGTTAGTGGAGCTAGGACAGAGAATTGGATGGAGTCTCACCTACTCCAGGCAGTTTGGAAATCTCATCCCTGAATCTCTCCTCAGCTCCAAGTTAGACTTATTTTCCCTTTCAATAATGTTGCTATCACACCACTGGACAGGAGAGTAAACTGAGAATCATAAACTTAAGGGACTGCCCAAGGCCATGCAGCTGCCCTTCTGAACCCCTACTACAGTGCTCTTGTCACCAGCCTCTCACTAATAATTCTTTCTAGCTACCCTTTCCTGCTGACTCATTCACCTGGGTGCAGAATCCCTAGCAGGGGAGGACCAGCCTAGTTTCTAATTATCTCTGTACACTCAGTGTTCACCTAGCAGTGCCTTTGCTTTCCGTAAATCCCTCAACCTACGGAGCCATCTTTCCTTGGTGATAATCCACCCCTACTTCCAGTAGAGGGCACTCTGCCCCTACGCCAGAGATTCCTACTCATTGTTCTCAGTAACCAGAGTTGCAGCTACCTCTCCTCTAAGCGTGTTCGGCTGCCAGAGCAAGTCTGCAGTTTTGAGACAAAATACTGACAAAGCAAGCATCCTTTTCAATCTTACTGGCTGAGCTCTACACTAAACCATTTCATCTGCCCACATTCTCCTGTTCTTTATCTCATTAGATTTCCTCTGGGAGGTTTCACATCCCAGGTCTGCACCTTTCGACAGTTTATCGAGCACCTACTATGTGCCAGACCATTTTGCTGTCAGTTTCTCAGCCCAGAGCAAGGTTCCAAGCTGGTGCCGTGTTCCCGCATTGTTCTGCACTCACCAGTCTTTCTCTTTAGTTGCCCCTGGGCTTTGCCTGCTCTACCCTGAACTTCCTGTGTGCCCCCCGCCCTGGGGCTTTATCCCTGTCCTCGAGGGAGATTCATTCATTCCCTTTGAACGGTCTCCATCTGCCAGGAACTCCATCCAGGCAGAGGCACCCATGCTAGGGTATGAATGCAACCCAGAGCTGGAAGTGCACAGGCATATACAACACACTTGGAGGAGATTCTGGTGGGGAAATAAGGGAGGAAGATTTCTCACATGCGCCGACAGTAAGAAGGAAAAGGCCAAAGAGGGCAGCCAGAAATAACCTCTACTTTCACAGGGAAAGAAAAGCCATTCGGTCTGGCTGGCGCGCAGCGTGGGAGACAGGGCAGAGCAAAGGGTTAGGTTAGGGAGCTGGAAGCCAGACCAACGAAGGCCCCGTTAGCTATGCTAGGCAGCGGGGCTCTCTCCTGGTAAACGGCGAGCCACCGAAGGTTTCCGGCAGAGAAGCGCTTTGGTCTGATCTCTGTTGCTGAAAGATCACTCATGCAGCCAGCATGCCCCCACCCCTGTCCGAAGGGAGCCAGGCTAGAGGTAGAAGCCGACATTCATGTCGCCAGGTTCTGCTCTGCAGCGACGGATCTCACATTTCCTTCCAACTCACAGCATCAGCCTTACACGGAAGGCCTGAGGCTACTTTTACCGATGAAGAAACAGGCTTAGGGAGGCTGACAGGCTTATTCCCAGGGCAGCACAGCTGGGCTGTGGCCGAGAGGCATTTTCAAACTGGGTTTGTCTGGTTCCCGATATAAGCGCACAGCTGTTTCTCTTCACTACCTCCTAGCTCTGGGCAACCTGGACGTCCTCTGATTCCAGGATAAGAAAAGGCACTGAGTTTGGGACATCGGGTCAGAGGTTTGAAGGAGTCTGAAGGGCTGAAAAGTAGGCAGAATAAAGCCTCTACCACCATCTCCTCACCCTCTTCGGGTGCGCTCTGGTTCTCACTTTACCCTGTTTCTCCTGCCCTCTGCCCCGCTGTCCCCATTGCTGCAGGACGGATCACAGTGACTCCCCCTGGCTGGCAGACACGTGGCGGTCCGCCTCTGGCTCTCGGGATCTGAGCAGCAGCAGCAGCCTTAGCAGCCGCCTGGGAGCGGACCCCCGCGACCCACTAGACCGTCGTCGCTCCCGTGAGCCTGCCGAGTGGGGGCCGGGGCCCGGGCCAGCGGTGGAGCAGACGTCCCATGACTGGAGGGGAGGGACCCATGGGGCAGGATGAGTTCACCATGATTCCCCCTGTCATTTTTTATTGCAGTGATCTCCTGGGATCCCCGCAGCCCTGGTGTGCCCCTGCTTCCCGACACCAGAACTTTCTACGGCTCCCTCATTGCGGAGGTGCTTGCCAGCCCCCCGGCCCGGCCAAGCCCCCAGGCCTCAGCTACCAGGCACTGCCCGCCCCAGCTAGCCCAGCTCTCCAGCCCCTGGGCCAGTTCAGACAGCCTCTGCGGCCGCAGGGGGCTCTCTTCCCCACGCCTTCCTGGGGCCCCAGCCGAGGCTTGGAAGGCCAAAAAGAAACAGGGTAAGGACGGGGAGGACTGAGCCAGCCTGGAGTGGGCGGGAGAGGGACCAGGAGTGGGGATGTGGTGGGAGCATGACCTGGGACCTTGAAGACTGGAATAAGTAGCACCCCACCCACGGCTTTGACTCTCCCGCCCTAGGGGACCCCCATCACCAAAGCACCCAGCTAGGAGTGAGCTGGCGGCAGCTTTTCTTTACACTGTGCTCATGTTCCATTTTGGCCACACGAGTAGGGAGCCCTGCTTCTGCACTCAACTCCGCTCAACAAACATTTAGTAAGCACCACTGTATGCCAGACCCAGGGATCCAAGCGACCCCAGATACAGTCCTTGCCCTCTAAGGGCCCAAAGCCTAATGAAAGTGCCTGGCTGGCACACTAGTCTTTCTAGACCCTGGCAAAATAGGAAGAGTGCTGGCATGAAGCCCCCCGCTCCCATGAACTACGTATGAGTCTGCCCAGGCCCAGCTCTCTGGTAGCCTCCCCAAGAAGGGCTGCTTCCTTTCTGCCAAATGTCTCCGACTCCCGGCAGCCTGCTTTGACTTTGCAGAGGGAAATAATCACAGTCTCTGTCTCTTTAGCAACCGCTATGTTGGGCGCTTTGCTTATCTTTATGCCATTTATCCCTCACAGCACGTTGGCTCGGTATTATTTCTCCGGCCTTACAGGTGGGGAAAGAGGGGCAGAATTAGGTAACTTGTTCAAAATCCCATGTCAATAAGCTGCAGCCCTCAGACCTGAAGTCAGAATGTTCTGTCCCCAGGGGCCACTTTGAATCTCCCTGGGGGCGTCCTGGGGAAACCCTGTCCTCTTGCTCACTCCTCTCTCACGACCTCCTCTGAACCTTGGCCTGCGCCCATTCTGCCCTCTTCGTGGGCCCTCTGTACCAATTAGGGAGATTTACAAATGTTCGACAGCCAATTTTCTTAAAGGTTATAATTGAACTTTTATTAAGACAAATATGGACCCAGAGTAATTAAGAGCTTATCCGATATCCAAAAATTTTATAACGCTAAAAATTAGCGAAGCTGGCCTTTTTTCCCCAGCTTTGCCTCAAAGCTATTGCATTAGAAACTCTCAGTGGTAATTAAATACCAACTAAAAAGAGGTTGCATAAACCTCATTTAGAAACCAGCTTCCTGATGGAGAACGATATGGCCTTGAATATAGCATAAAGCCCCTCTTAGAACAGTAATACTACTGGAAAGGGGTGAGTAGTTTTCTGCAGTTGATTCTAGAGAATTCTTTCTCCAATTCTGAGATGAGGCTTCCTGATGTCCCTCAGGGGTTTAGGTCCTCCCTTCACCGAGTGCCTTCTCACCCTAGCCTCACCACACCCTTGCCCCAGGATGGGTCGACCACCGTGACCCCTGTGGACTGGCGGAGACTCGGCCCAGCTCTGGCTCCCAGGACCTCAGCTGCTGTGGCAAGGTCACGCTCTGATCTTGTCCAGAGCCATGGCCTTGGCTCTACTGCTGTCCCCTGGCCCAAGGCTGATGATGAGTCATTTTCGGACACTGGCGGCTCTCTCAGTGCCCCTTAACTTACTTATTCCTTTTTCTTATTACTTGACCTTACGGTTTTTCTCCATGATCGATGCTCTCCCAACCGCACCCTCCCATGTCTCATCTGTTATATCAGGTTCTTAGTTCCACGTACTTTGCCAGATACGGACACTGAATATCCTCCTTAATTCAAACAAATATTCATTGCAATTCAGGTATAGCCAATGAGATTTGTTCTAACTTTGAAAACATTTTTATAGTATAGTTTATTCAAATAACATTGAAGCTAAAATCCAAGTAATTCCAAGCAAGGTGGGAGGAGGCTTTTTGCAACCAGAATCCTTTCAAGGAAAGGGAAGGGGCTGGGACAAATACGACCTTTTCCAGGATCGGCCGTCTCCCTTCCCTTTCCATGCATCCACCCGCCCAAACTGTCCCCATTTTTTAGCTTCATTCAGAAACCAGGCAGTAGGGAAGATAACGCTGATGAGAGCGGAGTTGAAGTGCCTGAAGTTGACCTCTCGTGGTCACACGACAACTAAAGGAGATGTGTAAAAACCAAACCAGCCCAAGTATAAAAGCCAACTTGGATGGAGGAAGTCCAGCCGCTGTGTGGGTTTTCATCCCTAGTGGATGAGAATATCTGGCCACTGTGCCCATGAATTCCCAGGGCCCAGATGGGCTCTCAGCCTCACCCCTGCTCTGAGCTGCCCACAGGGGTCCCCAGGTCTTTGAGATCAGACAGACTAGACAACTTCCGCCTGGTCTTTGGTCTAGGCTTCCGGTCACATGACTCTAATTTGAAGGTTGTTTCTTTCCTCCTTCGCTTGGCGTTCCGGTTCCTCGTCTTGGGAAAGTCTGTTATTCTCTATTTCTATGACCCAGTTCCTCTCTGGTTTAAACTTAGATCTACTTGGGCACTGGCCTGGCCAGGAAGCATTGCGCATGGCTGGGTCTGTTCTTTCAGCTACCTCAGCTTCTCTGTTATCAGAGTTCACTCAGCCTCGCCTCTACGTGTGAAAGCTGCCACCTCCTTCCTACGTGATTCACCCATGTGAGTCACGTACATACGTGTTTGCACCTACATCTCTCATATGCAGCCTACATTCATCGGTCACTCATTTATTCAACAAATATTGACTACCTATGGGCAGGGCATTGCCTCTCCGGGCGAGACCAATACATCCTCCTGCTCCAAAGTTCCTCTTCCTGTCCCGCCTGGCCTGGTCTAGGTTTACTTGTTTTTGTCTCATCTGCATTCAGCACAGCATCCAACCCATCTCCCCAGGTGAGAGACACTCAGGTTTCCCAGGGCAGGGCTAGCCAGAGACATGCGAGATTTTCACGGTGTGAAAGATGGAAACTAATAGATTGTCTCCAAGAAAGGGAGGAGTATGTGTCTTCACAGAGCCAAAATTACTGAGAAGAGTGGCCACATGAGGGTATAGAGACCGGGAAGACTGAAATGTATATAGTAAAGGAGAAGAAAGCTATTAGGTGCCAGGAACTTTCTGATCTATCCTTTTTAAAGAAGAGTTTTTTTTTAAAAATTGATTGATTGATTGTAGAGAGACAGAGAGAAAAATATCAATTTTGTTGTTCCACTTATTTATGCATTCATTCCCTCTCATCTGGGGCTCCAATCTATTTTTATTTAATTGGAAAAGCCATCATTGGAAGTGGGTGTTTACAAGTGAAACTGAGGCTCTGAAAGGTTCGTTGAGTTACCTGAGGTCACACAGCTAGTGCATAGTGCAATTTTTTGACTCCAAGCCTAGTGCTCCTTCCGCCCTATCACAGCCACCAGGCTGAATGGGGGTGGGGGGAGAGAAGGCGAAGGAGGTTCTTCCCTCCTTTCTCTGTGTTCAGGGGCCCTAGCATGTAACTGAATGACAAGGCTGAAGACCGAGCCTGTGATTGGGATCTAAAGACCCACCCTGGCTCGGCCCTCAACTGCTGGCTCTTCCTCCGCAGAGCTGCACCAGGCCAACAGCTCCCCGCTGCTCCGGACCAGCCACCCTATGGAGCTCTGCGCCTGGGAGTTGGGGAATAAAGGCTCCAAGAACCTCCCCCAAAGCCCAGGTGAGAGGAAGAGAAGCAGGGAGGTGGGGTGCAGAGACCCACCAGCCCCTACAACTGGCTTCATCTATCCCCGAGGAAGCTGGATGGGTGGGGCGTAGGCACAGGGCGCTGAGGGGAGGGGTGGGCAGGAAGCAGGCTGGGGTCTGGGGCTGATGGGGGTTCTGCCATTCCCATGCCCAGGAGCTGCGCCCCGAGCTCTGGTTGCCTGGCGGGCCCTGGGCCCGCAGCTCCTCGGCTCCTCCTGTGAGCTGACCAACCCCCGCCCGCCAGCACCCCTCTCTTCTCGTGGATCCCCCGCTCAGAATCAACAGACCCAGTAAGTGGACACGGGGTCGAAAAGCAGGGTGGGGAGGTCGAGGGCTGGGGGTGTTAGCTGAGCTTGGATGGGGCTGAGGGAAGGGAGAACGAGAGCAGCGCTAAGCACCCTGCCATCTCCGTCTTCCCCCAATCAGGCACTCGGTGGAGCCCCAAGCTCCCTCCTCCCTCCCACTGCCGGCAGCCACCATCCCCTCCAGTGCCTCCTGCCACTCCAGCCACCGGGCCTCTTCCCTCTCTGGCCCCAGCCCCACCTCCAGCCGCCTGTCTAGCTCTTCACTGTCATCCCTGGGGGAGGATCAGGACAGCGTGCTGACTCCTGAGGAGGTGGCCCTGTGCCTGGAACTCAGTGAGGGTGAGGAGACCCCTAGGTGAGTGGTCTGAGTATAAACCGAAGAATTCAAGGTTGCTCATTGTCCCTGCCTCGTTCCACCCTTCCTCAGACAGGATGCTTCTGCCCTACCCACTGTCTCCCATTTTGTCTCTTCCTAGGAACACTGTCTCTCCTATGCCAAGGGCCCCTTCACCCCCCAGCACCTACGGGTACATCAGCGTTCCGACAGCGTCAGAGCTAGCGGACATGGGCAGGGCTGGAGGAGGGGTAGGGTCCGAGGTGAGGGGTTTGTTGTGCCCCCCTCGGCCCTGCCTCACCCCCACCCCCAGTGAGGACTCCCTGGCCAATGGCTGGGGCTCCGCCTCAGAGGACAATGCCCCCAGCGCCAGAGCCAGCCTTGTCAGCTCCTCCGACGGCTCCTTCCTCGCAGATGCCCACTTCGCCCGGGCCCTGGCAGTGGCTGTGGACGGCCTTGGCTTTGGCCTGGAGCCCAAGGAGGCAGATTGTGTCTTCACAGGTACGTTAGATCACCCCCACTCCCTGGAGCAGACAGAGCTCCTGTAAGACCCCAAGAGACAAAGCTTCCTGATCGTGGTCTTCGTTATTGTTGTCATCCTTAAAAGAGCTAGTTTTTATTAAATGATTACTACATCTCAGGCTCTGTGAGAAGCACTTTACCTACACCCAATAACAACACCTTTATGAGGAATATTCTTTATTTTTTTCCAAATGAGAAAATTGTAAGTCAAACAGGTTTATTAACTTACCCGAGGACACCCATGAGGCCCAAGGTCACCCATGAGAACAGGGACGAGTTGTCGAGTCTGAAGGCTGGAGGCAGCCCATTGCACCACCCATTCCCCTCCCTCTCACCCAGACTGATGTCCCCAGGGAAGGTGGCTCCCAGTCTCTTCTTTACTATAACCCAGTGTTTCAGATTCCTCCTCACCGTGGGAAGTTCTGTCTTCTCTCTTACCTCTGCTGGGCTTCCAAGCCCTTCTTCCCTTGCGTGCGGCTGTCGGGGGGTGGGGGGAACAACCGGGCTGACCCTTCACATGTCTAGCAGAGTGGGACCATCGTCTCTGTGTCAGCTGAGGCAGTCAGGGCTCCCCGTGCCCGTTTGGTGCTCCCGTCCTCACCTGCTCTGTCAGATCCCCTATTCCCATCTTCTGAGCCCTAACTCTACCCTCTGCCCCCAAGAAAAACAACCAGGTTTGTGGTGAATGAGACAGCAAGGAGTATCCAGGGCAGAAGTTCCCATAATGGAAGGAAGAGAGGATGCCAGGGAGTGGGAGAGTGAAGGGAAAGTACAGGCAAAGGGCCAGCGGGAGATGTTCTCTCTAAACAAACTAACCGACTGTCCTCCTTTCCCAGGGCTGGGGCCACCGATCTGATGAGCCAAGCTGGGTTTAGATTCTGTTTAGGGGTGGGTGTGTGCCTTAAGTTGACCTCAAGCTTTCTGCCCTAAACTGGTTCCCAGGGGTGAAGGCCAACCCTCCACCAATATCTCTACTCCCCCATACAGGTGCCTCATCCCCTCCCTCGCCCCGGGATGACCTCTTCCTGACGCCCACCCTCTCCCTGCCCCTGTGGGAGTGGAGGTCGGACTGGCTAGAGGACATGGAGACCAACCCCATCCAGCAACTGGGAAGGGGGCTGCCTCCCTGGCCCCCCGACTCTTAGAACGCTCCCCAGAGAAGTCATCTCAGCTGTCCTGTACCCAAGGCTGGCAGTGAGTGCCCGTTGGCCTAGCTTGTGCAGCTCTGGGGAGGGGTCACGAGGGAGCCTGGGGTGTGGTAGGAGAGACAGGAGCAGTGGGATAACTCCACTGCCCTTTGATTCTCCTATAGACTCCTCCTGAGGCACGTCCCTGAGACCCCCGAGAAGAGACTCGGAACTCCCTCTCCTGCCAGCCACTGGCCCCGAGGGACGGCTGGGCCCTGGACTGCAGCTCTTGGTCTGCGCGCCCCTGCTGTTGGGTACACCTCGCCCGGCAGGCCTGCAGGAGAACTCTCCCTCCTCGATCGTGAAAACCAATGAAACAACACAAAATCAGAGCCAAGCCGACCTGGAACCTCGGGAACAGAGTTCTCGCCACCTGACGTCCTTGCTTTTCCTCTGCTCTGTCCAATCCCACAGGCAGCCTGTTTGGTTTAAGGAGCGACCTGCCTCTTGATCTCCCACCCTCGAGGATCACGGGAACTGGGGGCACAGTGGCAGCTTGTGTGGACGGGCCGTGGAGGAAGGGGCTCCCCATGCCTCCACTCGGCCTCACTGGGTCGTTGTTCCATAGAGACCGCTCTGCTCCCATCATGCCATGCAAAGGAAATACAGAGCAGGGTGACCGAGGCCACGAGGCGGCACCCGGTACCAAGGCAAAGGTTCCAGAGGGACCCAGGAAGGGAGCTAAAGGGAGGGAGGTGTGGAATGTGGGACAGAACACCCTCCCCACACTGCTGTCACTGTGAGCTTAAGGAATTGATGTTATACAGCGGCAATGACTTGGGTTCTATGAGCTCTTTCCCCAGGGCATGGTTCTGGGGAGGGTCCGGGGAGAGTCACCCGCACTAAAAAGGGAGCAAGCGTTCATTGGCACTTGGGAATGTCCTTCATCTCTGCCCTGCGGCTAAGGGGAGAATTATGTCCACCCATCAAATTTTAAGCAGAATCTAGAAAAGGGAGGGCGGGGCATTTTCAGGGTCTGCTGGGCTTAGCAACTTCTCGTGAGAAGACAGCTCTTGCTTTCAGCTGCCTCAGCCCCCTCTCCAAAGACCAGGCCCAGATGGTTTCTTAAAATAGACAAACGGTGGAACCACCTGTCATGATTGGCTAGTAAACGCCCTTCCACCAAAACCAGAGAAGCGTTGGAGCAGGACTCCCAGGGCCTAAGCCAGCGACAGCCACTGAGAGCAGGTAGTGGCACCTTCCTCACCCCACAGGAAAGGTCAAGGGCAGAATCCTCAAGTTGGGGGGATGTGCCGAACATGACCAGGGCCACAGGAAGACACCTTCAGGGAGGGTCCATTGGAAAGGGGGTGATAATGTCCCAAGCCCCAGAAGCCCTAATGGAGGCCACTCTACTTTGGAGGCTGAGCAAGGTGGGCCTGGGAGCCCGGTGCTGCCAGGACCACCCTCCTCTGGCCAGGCCGGGCCGCAGGAGTGTGGCCCGGGACTCTTAGAACGCTCCAGGTGCCCGGATCCCGCGAGGAATTTGGGGGGAAGCCCCCGTGGAAGGTGCAGAACCAGTGCTGCAGATGCACATCCTTCCTCTCTAATTGCTGTTCCTTTTATGGCTTTTGCTTTGCTTTTGGCTTCCTGGTAAAAATTCCTTTCAAAAGCATTCCAACTGTTTGCTAGACCGAAGGAGGGGAAGGATTTGTACGCACTTAGGCCAAAGTGGCAGGAGAGGTCAGAGCCCAGGCCCGGAGGGCAATGCGCTGAGAGCCCAGGGAGGTTGTTGAGCCCGGGGTAGAGCAAACAAGAAGGAAACAGACCTCAGCTAACCAGTGAGTGGCATTGACTGTGGCGTGGGTGAGGGGGTGACAGGGACTATGGCATTCATGCCATATTTAAAAAAAATTCTGTGCCAACCAAACTGATCACATCTTGGCCAAATCAGGCCAGGAGGTGCCGGTTTGCCCACACCCTCTGTGAGGAGGGGGTCAGGGGTTTGAAAATCTTGTTTTTCCTTCTTGACCAGGGTTTCCCCATCAGCTCCTCCTTTCTTTGACTTGTAAAAATTATTGTTACCAGGGCATATTTCCTTGCACAAGAGAAGATTCGGCCCCGAGGGGGCACTAAGGGAGGGCCTGGCTTAGTTCTCCAAGGGCAGGGCAAGTTTCTTCTGGTTGGTCATTTAGAGAGTCCCTCTAAGGGAGGGACAGTGACTTCAGCTCCTTTGGGAGGCAGAACAGGTCGGATCTCAGCCCTGTCCTCATGTAGAGTTTTGACAGAGAAGTTCAAAAGGAAGTGCATTGATATGCGCCCCCTCGCGGCCCCCGTTTTCCCCACATCCTGCACAAAAACAGACAAATGGCCCGGGACTCTGGTCAGACCCTTTATTGTCTCTTTCGCACATGGGTCTCAGGCGGGAAGAGATGGAAATAAAAGAGCTGTCTCTCTGGCTCCTGAACCAGTTCTTCAGGGGCCCCACTGTCGCTGCTGGGAGGGAAGAGGCCCCTCCTTGCTCCTCATTTCCCAGGGGAGGGGCTCCCATCCAGGCTCCTGGCCCAGGGACAAGACTTTCCCCATGCAACTGCTGATATTCTCATCAAGGGTTATCTTGGCTCCTAGAGACAAACAGACAGACAGACAGACAGAGAGGCAGCGGGGCTGATTTGCAAGGCCCGGCCCAGAACAAACAGGCAGCGGGAGGGGATGTGCCTCTTTTCTCATCAGCCTGTCATCCGATCCACTTTTATGGGATCTCAGCCTCCTCTAAAATGTGTCACATTGCCTTGACCCTTTGTCACTGTTCTCTAGGATTCCTCCTGCCCCCTCGCTCCCTGGGACTCCTCCTTTTGCACACCCTGCAAGCCCTTCTCGATCTTCCTCTTTATAGTCTTCCCTTGGTCCGCCCTCCCTAGTCCTCCTCTTTCAGTCCTGCAATCCCTTGCCCCCACCTCTCGGCATTTCGGTCCTGGCCTTTGGCTCTGGCTCCGGCTCCGGCTCCGGCTCCGGCTCCGTCCAGGGCCCCGGGAGCCACGAGAGCTGCTGGAGCCTCTGGAAGAGTTGCTGCCAGCGGTGGAACAGGTACTGGTGGCCTGGCCCCGGGACAGGAAGCTTGGTCGGCTGTAAGGGAGCCAGGCCTCTTCTGCAGCACAAGAGACAAGGGTAGCTGGGCACAGGCAGTCGCAGAATGCTACCGCCAGTTCCCTGTGCCACCCTAACCACCGTCCCAGCTCTGGAAGAAGAGTCGAGGGCATGCAAAGGGCCCGGATCATCCTGCGGACTGAGAAGCAGAGTGCCCAGCCCACGGCCTTGACATAACATGTTCATAAAACTGTGGGGATCTCCATCCTTGGGAGAGGAGGGACAGAACACCCATCCCCTGTTCTTTGCTCACTGGGGCTTTAGTCCTGAGAAAGGGTACAACTTGGGAACCTCAGGGGATTTTGCTCAGAGACAGCTGGAGAGACAAGTGTCTTTGGTGTTGATCAAATTCATGGGCCCAGCTGAAAGTGAGGGGTGAGCGGGGTTGAAATTAGTCCATCGATGGTACCATCTGTACTGTACCATCAGCCTCCTGCCCTAAAACCCACCGTCTTACATAGCAGTGTCCCTCCGGCCCGTCCTGGCACTCCTTACCATCTGGCACGGGGCCCCGATGGGCCCCCGGGGCCCCCACCTGCACTGTTCTTCTCTCCCCACTGTGCTCCCGTTCCAAGGAGGACACGCTGCCCTCCGGTCTCAGCCCCAAGGCCCAGCTTGCCTCTTCCTCCGGTGGTGGCAAGGGTGGTGGGGGCAAGTCTGGGGAGAGACCTAGTTCAGCAGAGTCTCCTGCTTCCCTGGTGCCAGCCTCTCCCACCCCCATTCCCTGACACCGGGAGGCTGCAAACAAACGGCCCAAGATTTGGGTTGGCCCGCTCCCCACCTCCAGCCTCCAGGGCTCACCCCGGGTTTCCGCCCATCCCCACTACTGACTGTCACCATTCCCCGGGCCGATGGCCCCCTCACCCCCAGGACTGTGCTCCCGCCTGTAGGGAACAGCCTTAGGTTTCTTCCGAATTTGGGCACGGGGCCCTTGGAGTGGAGAAGTGATCTCCCCAGGCACCTGTCGGGTCCTCCCTGTGGCATTAGGAGATGGAGAGAGGAGCGAGTTAAGAGAGAAGGGCAAACGAGCTCCCGGAGTGCGGGGAGCTGGATGGGCTGAGGTTCTACAGACTCACCGGGGGCGCTGCTGGCTGTGCTGGGGACAGGGCTGGGGCTGAAGTGTTGGGAGGCAGTGGGGGCTGCCGCCAGGCCAGCAGGCCTTGCTTCATGGCTATTCAGGGTGGGCTGGGACACACTGAGAGGGGAACTTGGTTCAAGGGGCACCCTCCTGCAATGACAGAAGGCCTTAGCATTTGTTGACGTGACAAACACTAAGTGCCTACTGTGTGCCGGGCACTGTGTCAGACACTCAGCCTGATATTCAGATGAACGACACATAGCCAGCCCCCACCGGGCTCCCGGGCTGGCAGAGCATGAGGAAAGCCATGTCTTTGAGCTTGCAAAGCTCACTCCAGTGGAGAAACAGTTGGAAGGAGGTAAGAGACCTTGCTAGCCTCCGGGTTCCTCCCCAAATCACACTTCTACCCTCAGACAGGCATGAGACCTCTGTAGCCCAGATCCATCCATCCATCCATCCATCCACTGAGTAGATAGGTACTGAAGGCCTACAATGTGCAAGGGACTACAGGCCTCCCTACCTGGGCGTCTGGTGGAGATGGGGAATGTCAGTGAGGGGCTGGGGAGGGTCAGGAGGTGAGGGGGTGAGAGTGGCTGTGGACTGCTGTCCATAGGAAGGTGTGGGAGAGGGGGTCTCCCCTCGGGACGCAGGGACCAAGCACCCTCCACTGGAGCTGGCCTCTGCCAGGTGGCTCCTCTCAGGCACTGGCGGGCACCACTCTCCTGGCTCTGAGCTGGGGAAAAGAGGCAGGAGGGTGGGGATGGCCTTCCTATTGCCACTTCCCTTCCGCTCCCAGCTCTCTGCCACCCCCTGCAGGTGGCCGTGGGCTGGTCCCACGTGTAGGGCATCTGCAGCAAGGTCCATCCTTACCTGCCCTCCAGCTCCTCCTCAGGACCCTCGAGGCCGAGGCTGCTCAGTTCACAGGAAGGAGGGGGGGGTGGCAAGGCTTCCGGCCAGCTGAGGGAAGGCATCTGCACGGGCTTCCCCAGAAGCTTCACTTTGCCTCCCCTGGGTCCTGAGGAGAGTAGGATGGGGCACATCAATATATGGGCAGGAAGGAGGCCGAAAAGAGACATGTCAGAAGGAAGTGCTGGGCTAGATCCCAGAGGGGAAGGGGGTGGGGGGGCATGAGGAACTGGAGTCATACCGCTGTCCCCCTGGCTCCATTCCGGGGGAGCATATGGGCTCCAGGTGCCCGGGTCCCCCGAGGAATTTGGGGGGAAGCCCCCATGGAAGGTCTGCAGCTCTTCCCCAGCGGGGTCGATGGTGCTGTAGACAGGACCCTCCGGAGAAGCCGCAGCGCCGCGGGCGGTCTGAGCCAGGTAGAGGGAGATTCCAGCTTCTGAGGAGGAGAGAGAGGGAGGCGCAGGGGAGGAGGCAGGGGCAGACACAGAAAAACAGAGGGCAACAGGAGAATGGAGGGCAAAAGGAAGTCCCACCAGACTGCTTCTTCCCCTACCCCAAGTCTTACTTCCCAAACCGGGGTACAGGTGAGGCATGAGGGCCACTCCCCCAACTCACATCCTCCTGGGGGCTAACCAGCCTCAGGAACACTGGGCTCCTCAGCTCCCTTCAGTGCGCCCCCCGTAGGTTGAGAGGAGAGAAGGGTGCTGGGGCCAAGTGGGTCCTTGAGGGAATTAGAACTCCTCACCATTGTAATATCTGTCGTCTGGGTCGGGATTGCTGGGGCGGCAGCTTCCCCTGGGTTCCTGGGCTGAGGGGCTTTGAGATGGGTGGGGCCAGGAGTCTGCCAGCCAAGGGTAGGGAGCAGGGCCAAGGCCCATGGGTGGCCTGAGGGAGAGCATGTGAACGCTGGGGTGGAGAGCCTGAAGAGGCCAGAGAACGCAGAGGAGGCAGGGGCGGTCCGGGGCCTTAGGACAGCGGTAGTGAGGCCTGGAGGGGAAGGGGAAGGGGGCTATCTTTGGGAGATGAGTTGAGAGAATTACCTGGAACTGGCTCCCGAGAGGCCCTCTGAGTGTGGGAAAGACACTGGGGAGGATGAGGGGAGACTGGATGAGAGAAGAGCCCATACTGGGGTCTGAACCCTACTGGGCAGTCCGTGGTGGCTCACCTGCAGGTGTGTAGGCAAAGGAGGCTTCCAAAAAGGATCCCATGGGAGAAAGAAGAGGAGATATGGGAAAAGGGTCAGAAATAGCCACACTCCTGTCCACCCCTTGGCCCCTCCCCAATTCCACTGCCCAGGAGGCACCATGGACCAATCTCATCAGAATTCCTAGGAGCGAGAGAGACTCAGGCGTTGGTATTTTTTTTAAAGATCCCCAAGTGATTCCCATGTATGGCTGAGATTGGAAACCACTGCTCCAGGGGGCTCTCAGATCTTTCCAGACTCGCCCCTTACCAGCGAGTAGAAGCACTCAGTCTCCAGCTGGCAGCAGGTGGCTTCTCCATCCAGACTCCCGCCTGGCAATTTACTGCCTGGGCTCCCGGACACACCCCTCCTGCCAGGCCGTCCCCCCGCCGCCCCCACGTGTGTGCTTCTTCTTCAGACTCGCCCTAATTCACTGACACTGACTACCCAGGTAAGCAGTCTGGGGAGAGCATGGGCGACTCATTTCCCTGTTTGTGGGTATCTCTGCCTGAGGTAAGATCAGGACTTAGGTAAGATCCCCCTTGGGACATCCTTAGCGTTTGTTAGCTTCTAACTAGTGTTTTAAGCCCGGTGCCAGAATATGGAGACCTCGGCTCTTCTGTCCATGGCTTTTCATTCACTGTGACTAACAGCTTTCTAATAAATCCTTGCCAGGCTTAAAAACAAAAAAAGGCAATTTAAGGGCAAGTCTTGCCCCGCCCCCAGACTCAGACCCCGCCCCCTCCGAGCCCGGCCCTTCCACACCCTGCGTTCCTCAGGCTCCTTGATCAGCGGTGCGTGCAGTGCCCCGTGCCCGTTCTCACCTGTGTAATGACTCAGCTCCTTGCGCTGCCTGCGGCGCCGGCAGAGGGCGCCACCGAGCCCGAGGAGCAGCGCCCCACAGGCCGCGCCTCCGCCAGCCAGAAAGGCCGGCTCCCGCAGCACCCTGGCCAGTCGCTCCGCCAGCCCCTGGCCCACCTCGAGGGCTGGCTCCAGTTCCGGGGGGGTCGCTGTGGGGGTCAGAGCCATGAGCGGAGTAGAGGCCTGGAAACCCAGGAGCCATTCCGGGACCCCCTGGACTTCCCAGCCCCGTCATCCCACCACCCACCACGTCCAGACTCACGCAGCTGCACAGACACCGGAACACTGGCCACGCCAACGCCAGCGCTGGTGGCCGCTGCGACCTGGGTCCTGTAGGGGACACCTGGCAGCAGGCCCTGGAGCACAGCAGAGCGCGCCCAACCTGCCGCGGACCGATTGAGGTGGAAGCGGCTCTCATTCCCCAGGCACCAGATCTGAGGGGACCGAGACCCAGGTTGAGAGTCAGAAACAGGAATCTGGCCTCACATGGAAACTGGACGCTCTGAACGGTACAGGGGGGCTTAGCCAGGCATAATTCAGCCTGGAGAGAACACCGAAACCTCTCTCCTCTCCCAGAACCTCAGCCCCAGGCAGAAAGCCAGCACTAGATCCCTTCCTAACCCTAGCCCTAGGTCCTCCTCTCCCTCCCACCCCGTCCCTTCGCAAACTCTGTACCTGGTATTCCTTAATGATCCCATTTTGCTGGGAGGGGAGCGGAGGTTCCCAGGACACAGTGATACTGCTGTTGCCTTCACCCCCCAAGGCTACTGCGACGCCCTGGGGGGGACCACTGGGGGCTGGCCAGGGTGGAACGTGGTGAGAAGGACGCAGTCCTTGCAAGCTGCCCCTCAGGCCCCAAGCTCCTCCCTCCCAGCTCCAACATCTTAGGGAACTAGGGCACCCTGGCACCCCGTTCGCACCCACCTGCCTTGCTCTCCCCCTGCAAGCTTTCACCCTCCCCCACCCCCACTTCCCTCCTGTACATCCAGCCACTGGGTGCCCCACCCCCTTACCCTCCTCAGGAACTCTCCCAGTCACCAAGAGACTGTCAGCACCCAGCCCCTCCTGGCCTTGGGCTTGCACCTTGATCTGAATTCGGGTCCCTGGGGGGAGTTCTCTGAGCACAGTACTTTGCTGGCTCGGGGACTGTAGGTCCAGCACTGTCCAGCTTCCCCCATCGGGACCTGCTACCTTCCAAGACACCCGGAAACCTTGCACCAGCTGGACCGGGCCATCTACCTGTAGGACGCAAGAGGAAGCACACCAGGAGAGGCTAGGGCCACGCAAGTCCTCCAGGCCCGGCCCCTCCTCCATTTACCCAGCTTCCCCAGCTGCACACTTCCCACTCTCCTGTACTCACTCTTGGAGGCCCCTACATCCCCCACCATTATCTGTGCCCTTCACCTCATCCCCATGCCACACTTACAGTCCAGGACACCTGCAGGGTCCGAGGCCCAAGGACCATAGGCTCCTGCATACGCACAGCCACTTCTGCCAGGCCCGGCGGGCCTCTCCATGTGTCCTCCACTGGCCTGGAAGGGTTGCTGTCTATTGACCAAAGAGCCCACTCAGCTGGGGCCAGTGGGGACGGGGAGCCAGGGCTGACCATGGGCTAAGTCCTGCCTCTGCCCTGCCCCACATACTGCACTGCTTAGCGCTCCAGAGCACACCCCAGCGCCAGGAGGGGCTAGTTGGGGAGAGTCCTGACACCCTGCGTGCGCTGTGGGTAAGGGGCTCAGAAGCGAGGAGCAGCCGAGGCAGCTGAATCACCCTACCTCCCGCCATTGCCTCTCTCTGTCCCTTTCTTCTTTCCCTCCTTCTTGTTTTTCCTGCCCTTCCTCCCTCCTTTTCTCCTCTTCCTCCCCTCCCTTTCCTCTTCCTCCTCCTTGTTCTTCTCTTGTTTGCTCAGTGAGTCGGAAGCATGCCCTCCTGTCTCAGGCCAGCCGCCAGTATAGCCTTGGCACAGCAGGACAGAGCTGCCATGGCGCCATGGTTTGGGGGAGGGGCGTTATGCAGTGTTCCATGTCATACCCGTGAGCCAGGGACCCTGACCTTACCCTGGGTGCGCACAGGCTCAGAGACTGGGCTGGGCTCACTGAGGCCCCGGGCACCCACAGCTCGCACCAGGAACAGGTAGATGGTATTGGGCTGTAGACCTCTGACGGTGTGTGTCTCTAGCTGTACACCATCTGCCACTGTCCACCATGTGTTGCCAGCTGCTGGGCTGCAATGGGAATGAAGTGACAGAGCTGTCTGAGCCCAGGGACCTCCTATCTGCCTACTCCATTTCATTCATTCTGCTTCTTCTTTCTTTCTTTTTTTTTAAGAGAGAGAGAGAAACATCAATGTGTTGTTGCCTCTTACGCACCCCCAGCTGGGGACCTGGCCTGCAACCCAGGCATGTGCCCTGACTGGGAACTGAACTGGCAGCCCTTTGGTTCACAGGCCGGCACTCAATCCACTGAACTGCCCCGGCCAGGGCTCATCCATTCTCTTTGGCCCCTCTACCGCCTCCTCACCCTGGGAGAGGGAACTGGCAAACCTCTCCCCACGATAGCAAAGGCCCTAAGGACACAGGGTCCCCTCCTTTTAACTTTCTGGGTTTGCACTCAAAACTTTCTCTGTACCTGAAGGCCTCTATCACATAAGAGGTAACTGTGGCCCCAGCCTGCGGGCTGGGCTTCCAGGTCAGGGTAATGCTGTTCTTGGTGACCTCGGTGACCACTGGCTGAGAGGGAGGCTCCGGAGGGGTACCGGGCTCTGTAGGCAGGTCTGGTAATTCTCCCCCATCTTCTGCAGTGAGGAGATAATGTTCAAGTAGAAGAATGGAAAAGAATGTAACCTGCCTTCTTCCTAGAGGAGCTGTGGAGCTGTGGAGCTGTGACAGTGGTGATGGTGGAGAGAGGGACATAGTGCATAAACCCTACTCACATCCGCCTCCCAAGGACACCGCTTCCCTCTTCCTCCTCCCACTACCATGGCCGTGGCACTGGGGAGATAAAAGCAGTCCTGGGGTTTGGTGAGTGCGGACTGCCTTCGAACAATGTTTGGGGAATGGCGCTAGCAAAGAAGGAAACAAAGGAAAAACTCACCCCGCCTCCTAAGCCAGGCGCTCCAGGTGGCCTCCCCTGTGGAACTCCGGGCCACACAGCTGTAGAAGCCCATGTGCATCTCCTGTAGGAGAAGGGAGAGGACCAGGAAGCTGGGTGTGGAACAAGGTAGGGTGCAAGGGTAGAGGTGGGTATTCAGAAGGTTAGGGAGGACGTTGTACACTCTACGTGGTCTGAAAGAGGAGAGGGGTGGAATGGAGTTCGAGTCCCAGTGGGTACTTACTGGAGTTGGGCATTCTCAGTTACTTGGGCCCCAGGGTGAGACTCACCTGCACGTTGGTGATGTACAGGGTGCCATTGACTATCGGGTTGAGCTGGGAGTCGTCCCCCTTCAGCCACTGCCCATCCTTCTTCCATTGGACACTAGGTTGAGGGTTCCCGGTCACTCGGCACGGCAGCCACACAGAGGAGCCAAGTGCCAGTGTCTGATTTGCTGGTCCCTGGAGGATGATGGGAGGCAGCCCATCCATCGAGGCTGAGTGAGGAAAAACTTGGGTACCTCAGAGGAGGGTCCTAGGTTCAGGCAACCAGCCTGTTGTCCCCGTTCTCAGCTCCTCCACCTCTCTCCCTCCCCCAGAGATGTGGCTTCCATAACCAGCTGTAGCCTCTGCCTGGAACCAGCCGCCTGTTAGTGACTTCTGTGCCTAATTTCCAAACTTCAAGGACGTGTCTCAGGAGAACGCCCCTCCCCTTGCAGACATATTGTAGACAATACAAGAAAAACAGATCTCTTTAAGCCATTATTTCCTTCTGGGCCACGGGTCCTGTCTTATCTCCATATGCACATACCTCCTTTCACCTTTAACAGGGCCTTGGCCAGGATGCTGCCAGCCACACTGACAGCCTGGCACACATAGTAGCCCGTATCCCCACTCTGCACTTCAGTGATGGTGAGCTGGCCTTTGGGGGAGACTGAGAAGCGCCCCGTGGGCTGAAGGGACTGACTGGGGAAAAGCAGGACCTGGGGACAGAGCAAGGAGCCAAGGTAGGGAATGCGCAGGCAGCTGGCAGAGGGCTTCCCATTCCCATCAACACCCAAATCCAGAACATTCCTAAGGTTCTAACTGATACTCTGTCCCCAGCCAATCATGTGACCTCAGGCAAACTAGTTAAACCTATTCACAAAAATGAGCGATTTTATTAGATGATCTTGGGATGTACTTCCCAGCTCTGTGCAAGCTATTCAAACTTCCTGAGCCCCTGTTTCCCCAAATATGACTCTTACAGCATAGTTATGAAGACTACATGATCATATGAAACTTTTGTGATACATTGTGTGATAAACACTCACTACTTCCCCCTTCTTTCTGGCTCTAACGTCTTACATTAGACACATACACAGAAGGCAGTGAGGGAGGTTTGGGTCTCAGGGGGAATGGCACCATGCTGAGCCCCTGACTGATACCCATTCCCTCCCTCTACTACCATCAGCCTTTTTATTCATTTCCGAATCTAATGGAAATGCAGCAGACTTGGATGCTAGAGAAGACGTTGGGAAAATAGTGGCTGCGGATTTGGAATGAGGTAATAGGTGGCCTGGTTTCCCAATGGGGTGGGGTTAACCCAACTCATTTGATTATACTGATCTTGTTTTTTAGTAGCTAGATTCCCACCCATCCCTTACAGGAAGTTACTTCAGTTAATGTTCATTCCAGTTGTGTATTCTGGGATGCCTATTACCATTGAAGAGGGATGGCTGTGGGCGCCCCCTGGTGGAGGCCTCTAATAAATGGAAGTGCAAGTCGTGTTCTACCCGGAGCAGCTTCCGTGCAGTGCCACTTAATGTCCAGAGCAGCGTATCAAAGCCCCAGGCCCCAGGGGTCTGGGGAAGGAGGGATCTACTTGGATTTGCTGCATGCTCAGGACAGCCTTGACCCGAAGAGAAAGATTCCAAGGGATTACTGTACAGGATTGTTCCCTACCACCTGAATATATTATCATTTATTTTAAAGGCGTTGGATATGTTCCAGGTCTTTTTATATTCATAATCTTGTTTAATCCTCCTAAATAACCTGCAAGTGTTCCCGGGAGGGCCAAAGGTAAAGCAGAACCCCGAGGGAAGTTTGCAGAGCGTGTCTGTTGGTGGGGAGGGTGGGGAGGCTGAGGGGCCCGCGGAGAAACTGAGGGGACGGCTGGCAGAACCGGCACCTACTTGACTTCCCTCCTTCTGCCAGAAGATGGCAGGTGGGGGGTTTCCTTTGGTCTCGCATTGGAAAGTCACACTGTCTCCGGTAGCTGCCACCTGGTCCTGGGGCTGGGTCACCAGCTGAGGTGGGACTGACAAGGGGAGGGGAGAAAAAGAAACAGGGAGTCAGGGGCACTAAGAAGGAAGATTGAGGGAACAGGACGAGAAGCCCAATCTTGGCTTAAGTAGGAGCCGATATCCACCCATCTCTTGTTCAAGCCTGTTTAGCTGTCTCCTCTCTCTCCTACAAGTCTCAGGTGACCCCACATCCCCCGCTTGTCCTTTCTCCCTCATTCTCTACATTGACCCACCCGCCGACTTCCCTCACTTCGCCCCTGCCACAGGCAGTCCCAGGCAGGGCCTCACCGTGAACACTGAGGGAGCCAGACGCTTCCACTCGGCCCACGCTGTTCTCCGCCACACAGGTGTATGTTCCCTCATCTTCAGCACTCACACGCCCAATCCAAAGGCTGTGGTCACTCCGGATCTCATACCTGCTCCACTCCCCACCCCCAGGCTGGGTTGGCCATAGCTACAGACCCCTTCTGTCTCCCCCAGGACAGACACCAGGTCAGGGTACGCAGACAAGGCAGGCCTCAACAGGGACAGAAGCGCTATGAATGGAGGTGGGAATTGGAGGGGGTGGGGCCACGGGCTTTGTGAACAGACTTCTCTGTGTGAGGCGGTATCTGCCTTCCAGTTTTCTAGGGCAGGGTACACTCTTGAGCTGGTTGGGTCTCTCCCCACAGGCAAGAGGAAGGGGATTCTCACCTGCCTGTGGGCAGCTCTCCATCCTCCTTGCGCCAGTGTAGACGAGGTGGGGGATCCCCCTGCACCTCACATGGGAAATCCACAGGGGCGTTAGCCAGGACCACCTGATTCACCGGTCTCTGCAGGAATGAGGGACGCTCTGTGGAGTGGGAGTGAGTGAAGAGTCAGGGGTCTGCACAGCTGCCCCTCCTCAGGATCCACACTCCCATAACTCCAAAACTCCATGTGCCTACCCAGCACCACAAGCTCGGCTGCCCCGCTCTCTCGTTCTCCTGCCATGTTGGAGGCCACACACACATACATCCCTGCATCGCTCTTGTGTGTATGTGACATCATCAGCTTCCCTCCACGGATCTGCGGAGTAATAACAGCAGCTTTGGCCCTTTATAGCCATCAAAGCACATTTATTTGTTTATTTGATTTTTCACAACAAACTCATGAAGAAAGCCAGTAACGTAAACCCATTTTACATAAGGAATTGTTGTTTGCCCAAGGTAGGGGTCGGGGCGTCTTTTTTCCCACGGGTCCTTGGGGCATCATGCTCTCGGCGGTCTTATACCAAATTCATCCTACCCGTCCTCATTGACCCCTCACTCAGCAGCTCACCCTCAGCCTCTAGTCAGCTAATACCCTGATCGCAAATCTCCTGCCTCATCGCCCCGAGCATCATTCCCTGCCTTTCAAGACCCTCGGGTTCAGGTTTTCCTCCTTGGAAGCACGTGTCAGACCCCTAGCGCCCGGCCCGCGCCTCCTGACGGTCGGCTGCGCCCAGCCCTCACCGTGATCCTTCCCTCCTCCTCCTTGACTGGGGCGCTGCCCTTCTTCCAGGATACCGTTGGCTCCGGGTGGCCGCGGGGGGGCACGCACTCCATTACAGCTGGCTCCCCTACTGCCACCACTACATTCCCAGGAGACTGTCGGAAATCATCGCGGAGGACTGGAGAAGAGAGAGAGAGAGAGAATATGAACACAGGAGTGAGCAAAAGCAGGTTTACAGTTGTTCTATAGAAGACATGGGGGTATTATTACAATAACTTCATTAACTCAAAAGTTCACAATGCAGCTGTAAACCTACTTTTGCCCACCCCTATGTATGAATATAACCGCGCCCCCTACAACCCCGCCACCGGTGCGATAATACCAGGCCCAGACGTGGACATCAGAAACCACAGTCAGGGTCCCAAAGGAAGATGATGAATCGGCTGAGATGGGGCTAGTTCTGGAGGGGATTGCCCCGCGCCCTCCCGCGGGTCAGCAGGCTCCAAAGCACCAGCTGACGACTGGGCATTCACCTGCCACTTCCAGCGAGGCATTCCTGCTGGCCGCGGCCCCTAGGTAGTTGCGCGCCACACAAGTGTAGACGCCCTCGTCGGGCCGTGCGCGCCGTCCGTGCACGATACGCGGGAAGAAGAGGGCACCGCTGGGCAGCAGCAGGCGATGGGCGCGCGGGTCCTCGCGCGCGGTGGCCACGCGCGCCCCATTTTTGTACCACTCGATGTTGGGCCGGGGCCGGCCCTCCGCACGGCAGGGCAGCGTGGCCGGTTCGCCTCGCGACACCAGCAAGTCTGGCGGCTGCTCCACGATGCGCGGCATCGCGTCCTCCGGCCCAACCCTTGTCCCTGGGGACGGGGAGAGTGGGGGAGACACAGAGCGTTCAGCGTTCAGACAGGGAAGTTGGGGAAAGATGGAGGCTCCGGGGGAAAAAAAGGACCCCGTCTGTCACTGCTGCCCACCCTCTTTCTGTAGGATCCGGTATCTTCTTCTAGGAAGGCGCCCCACGTTCTTGCACTCGAAAGGAGATGCAGACGGGCAGATAAGTCCAGGAATCAGAACACCTGTCTCCTCTCCAGCCAGGTCTAGCGGGGAGTGAAGGGCCACCCGCGCCTCTAGCTGATTGGTTTCATCTCCCTGCCGCACTGGTTCACAGGAGTCCTTGCTCCATAACTGGGACACCAAGGCCAACATTGGGTTCTGCGTCTGAGCGCAGTCCTGGGCACGGATATGAAGAAGGTGGCCAGGCCTGGGGTCCATCATGAGGGGGAAAGCGTGAGTGATGGGCTGGGCCTGGGAGCCTATGAACCGGCACAGAACCCTTCTGTTGACACCCCAGGCAATTATGTTTCAGTGTCCTGTGAAGTCACAGGAATTGAACCAATGCAAATAGCAGTGGAAATGTGAGTAGCACTCTTTTCTGAGAGGGCACAGGTTTCAGCAGACTGTTCTTCAGGTGGATGTAGCCAAGAGAGGCTAAGAACCATTGAGAACGGAATTCCTCTCCCTTCCTGGTTCTCTCTGGTCCGTTCACTGCATGTTCTGCTCCTGCCTCTCACTGGTCTACGGACTTCTGCTCGCTTAGTCTCCTGCAGTGGTTTGGGACCCACGAGCCTGGAGCCGTTCATGCTCAGGTACTCCAACTTCATCGAAAGTGGCTTTGTGATCCCTGGCGGCCAGTAGGCGCCGCTGCTGCCTCGCTCAATCTGTGTCCTTTGCTAATCATGGCCTAACAGACTTCACCTCCCCACCCCCTACTCCGCTTCTCCCACTCCGTTCCAGAAGCCTCTGGGACCTCTGCTTTCAGCCTCGCTGTGGGATTGGGTTTTACTTCCCTCCCCGACTCTTAGAAGTTTCGATGGAGAGGAAGCTGGGTGGGTTGCCTGTAGTGGTGCTCTTCTGGGGAGATTGCCTTTAACAGGTCGGGGACAAGAAGATCGGTTTCTCTGCCACTTAGGGAAGAGAGTAATTTTCTTGATTTTCCTTCTAGATGGAAACTTCTTATTCTCACCCAATTCCTCTCCATCGCGTCCCAGGCCCAGTTTAGGTAAACTCCATGGTGAGCAGCACTGAAATGGTTAAGAATTTAGGGGGTGGCTGGAACCTTCTAGGGCGGGAATCTCAAACTTCCACACTAACTACTCTAAGAACTTGGGCAAATTATTGAACTTCTCTGAGTCTCAGCTTCTTTATTTGTAATGTAGTAGTGACAGGATTGTCATAAGACCATAATGTATGCAAAGCACTTAGGGGGAGGCTCAGTAAATAAGACAGTTCTAAGATTGATTAAGGGTTCTTCCTCCCAGCCCAGTTGACCTTATCTTGGCTTTAATGGGTTCTATGTGAATCAGATTCTACCAGGCCCCAATCTTCCCCTTTGTCCCTCACATAACCATCACATGTAATGGAAATAGGCAGGTCTGTTTTGCCAAGCTTTGTGCTGCTTTGGTGACATTGGGGCACTGTCCATCCTCTCTGAATTCTTCCGCCACAGATGTGACCATCAACTCCTTCTCTGTGAACCTCATTGAGACAGCGCAGAGTGAAAGCACTCTGTAGGAGCACTGGGTGAGCACACGCCTGTGCGTGAGGTGTCTTCAGGCAGGGCTCTGTGCTGAACCTCCTGGGAATCGGGGAGGTCAGGAGACTGGAAAGTCCCAGTTCATTCCCCATCTTCCTCCCCGCTACCTCCGTGCGTAGCGCACCTTGCTGGCCGGCCCTTTCCCCCTAATTCCTGTAGACACATCTGCAGGCTCCCTTTCTCTGGAATTTCCTCCCTGTCATTCTCGGTCTCAGGAGAGACTTCGACAGAAGCTAATGAATAGCTAACGGTCATGCTAATGGGGCTCTGGGGCTTCTCCCCAGCACCTGGAGTACACACACACACACACACACACACACACACACGCACGCACGCACGCACGCACAGCGCCTAGGTCTCCTTTCTCCCTGCCTTGGGGTCTCCAGCACTGCGCTCGCCCCAGATTCCTGTTGCGGGAGGAAGCCAGTTGATTCGGGCTGGGAAAGAACCGGAGGGAATCCGGGCCAAAGTGCCAGGGAACGCGGGAGTTTCCCGGCGCGGCCGGCAGGGGGCAAGCTCGGCCCTCTCCCCAGCTCCCGCCGCGCGGGAAGAGCGCGCGGTCTCAGCCATTTATTAATCACGGTAATTAGTGTTGACGACCTGGCCGCCGGGGCTGCCTGCCCGCCTCAGCTCTGCCGGGTGGGCGGGCTGCGAGTCCACCTCTAAGTCCACCTCTAAGGGGCAAACTCCTAAGTTTACTGAAATGGCCGCCGCCTGCGTTGAGCTCTTAAGCAATCACATCCAACATTTTGGATTCCCCACCTTCATCCTAAGTGAATTCTTGGCAAACTTAGGTTCCGGGAGAAAACCTGCACCCTGGGTGGGTCCCTACGTGGCTCAGCTCGTCCCAGATTTGCCGGTGACCGCACCCCTCCGCTGCCCTTCCGGTAGTGGGTCCGGCCCTTCTTAGCTCGACCTTGCCCACCCCCAGCCACGTCGCTCCTCGCCTGGGACAGCCTCGGGTCGGCTGGGGAGGTGGGGAGGGATGGACTCAGCAGCCGTCTCCTCCCAAACCCTCGCTCTCCGCCGGTCCCCCCACTCAGATGCTCAAAGCCCCAAACCATCCTTTGGTGCCCACCTCCCGTGGAGGCTGCGGGAGGCGCCCCGCGGTCCCAGCGTGAGGTTGGAGATCTTGGTCTCTCCCTCCACGCCGCCCTCTCGCCCTACCCTACTCGAGACCCGACATCCCCACGGGGCAGGTGCTTACCGTTGAGAGAAAGCTCTCCCGGGGACAGCAGGCTGTTGTTGAGCGCCGCCCCCGAGGAGTTGAAGCCGAAGAGCAGGTCGCTGGAGTTGGACACGTCCCCGGCCAGAGAGTCCGCGAACAAGTTCATCTGCAGCAGCGTTTTGAGAAGGTAGCGCAGCATCGCGCGACCTGGTGGGGACAGGGGTGGGGGGCTCGGGGCCCAGCCCCGGGGTCTGAGACCCGCGGGCCGGGAGCCGCAAGCCCCTCTACAGCCTCTGCGCTCCGTCCCAGCCACGGTGCCGCTGTCCCTCCGGCCGGCGCCTGGGTGCAGCGCGTGCCTCCGCGTGCCCTCCTCCTTCCGTCGTCCTTCTCTCCACCCCTCGGTGCCGCGGTCCCCCGGGAGCTGGGCGGCAGAAAGCAGGTGCCACGCCGATCACAGCGTAATTAAGGGATTAATCCGACACTCTCCACCCTCCCACCCCTCCCCGACGGCCACTGGCAGGGCCAGAGACCAGAGTAGTTTAGCGCGAGTTGGAGTCCCCGCCCCGAACCCCGAGTCGGATTCTGGACACCGCTGGAGTTTCCTTCTTCTCTCAAATAACTGGAGATGAGAAAGGAGGCTCCGTCGGCCTCTGTCCCACCTGACTTCAGAACAGAAATCCTTCTTCCCTTTTCCCGGCCCTTGGGGAAACTGAGGCAAAGCTCAGGATTGTCCCTAAAGCTCTAAAAATCCTGGCCTCCATTTCCTCCCAGGTCCCGAGATTTACCGGCAGGAACGCTGGAGACTGGGGTGGTTTGGGGCGGGACTTGGGGGTAGCTAGAGAACAATTCCACCGTGCCCACCCCTTTGCCTGCAGTCACCCGGTTTGCAACGGAGAGACCAGGAGATGATGTGGGGCGCCTTGACCCTAATTAAGTAGTTACTGGATGAGACTCCAAACAAGGATAAAACTGCAGGGAGAAAGCCCAGGGACACCTAGGCATGTCTCATCGATTTGCATACTTCTGCGTTGTTCTCCTATGACATGTTTTATTCAATTGTTTCACCTTTTTGAGGAGATTGAAGGGGAGACAGGGAATGCAGGACAAAGACAACGAGCAATATTGTTTCCCTAAAGGCAAGTGTAAGAGAAGAGATGGGGTTGATGCAAAGCTTGTGCAAATCTATTCAAACCTAATAGTGTTGTTCTGGGGAGCGGGGAGGGGGGAAATGACCCCTCATCCAGTCCCAGACTGCTTCTGACTTTTCTGGAGTTCTTTATACCTGAATATCCACACACCCCCAACCCCCTCCCCCCACCCTCCCCCCGCCACACACACACACTTCTCTGGGCTAGGATGGCCTTGGGGCATCAGGAAAAGAGAGAGTCTTCTTATCTAGGGCAAGTCCCTGCTGATGAGTGAGTGGTGAGTTGTGGTTCAGCCCTCCGGATCTGTATGATGACACCACCTTGGTGGGGTGGCTACTTCTGACTGGGGAGGCGGCAGGTGAACAGGTCTAGACCCACAGAAGTGGATGCTCTACAGCCATAGACTCCAGAGGAAGTGGAGTCAAGGGTTGGAGTATCTCAGGCAGACAGCCCTCTAGTGAACCCCGCACTTTCTCAAGGGGCAGGGAACTTGTCCTCTCTCGATCCATACACTAACTCTTGGGGCCTCTAACTGTCTTTTAGGTGTCTTCCTATCCCTTTGCCACAGCTCTGCTGGTGGCATCGCAGGGCCAGAACACAAAGTGCTGGGGGCTTGGGGGCTGGACAGCCCCATTGGAGCTGGGCTGGGAGTCTGGCCCCCCCGCAGACACCTTCAACCCCAACAGACCTTGAGGCTGAGAGTTGGGGTAGGTGGGAAAAGGGCTAGTGACACCCCTCTTCCTTTGAAAGTATCAGTATGCTAAGAGATGGCATTTGACGACTGTCCCTTGCTCCAGGGCCAGGTTGCATTCGGGTAAGAGATGGTAAAGAATAGATTTGGAATGACCAACCCAATTAGAAGAAACCACCACTCTGGACCTCAGTCGCTCTGCTTGGAGACTTCATCACACCAGAGGCTGAGCCGGGACAGAAACCTGGGGTCCTGGAGGACCAGGGGGGCCGCGGCAGACAGGAAGCTGCACCCTGCCCTGTGGCTCCTGCCCCACCCTAATCCCCCAATTTGCTCCCATCAGGCGCTCGGCAAACACAGGGCCTGCCAGCGTCTAGGGGCTTGTCACCCTGTTAGCGGATTTGTTCGCAGAGACGTCGCAGTTAATTGGCCTTTTATGTGGGGATCAGGGAGTATTTGCTCAGGGTTCCCTGAGTGGAGGCTGCGACTCAGCCCCTGGGCAAGGCTGCTTCCCGATCTCTGTCACCTGGGTGTGGAGGCCAGACAAAATCAGTGGGGTCCTCCTCCTTCTTTCCAGCACTCTCTGGGCCCAGTTCTCCTAACCCTTTTCTACACCTCACACCTCCTCCAGACTCTCTTCCCTCTCCCTCCTTTTATACTTGTTTGTCTCTGCGCCTTCTTTCTTTGTACTTCTCTGTATCTCCAGAATGCCCTCCCTTTAAACTAACCCAGACCTAATGCCGAAAGAGGGTAGATCAACAACTGGGGTGTCCTGGAGAATAAATACCTCCCACCCATAGCCTAAGTTCCCTTCCCGCCCCCACCCACCCACCCTTTGTTCCTAGAGCCCTGAGCCCAGTAGGGGGTGGGGCAGATTGTGCAGAGAAGGCCCGGCAGGGGTCAGCGCCCCCAGCTCTTCTTCAGTCCTCTTTTGCCTTCCTGTCCCTGCACCTTTTCGAGTGCAGCTTCTCTCGGGGCTGTGCCCATAGGCAGTTCTGGAAGGAGTTTGCCTCCCTATCCCCTCTCTGCCTGCCCACTCCCCCCAAATTGCCCACGCAACTGTGCTTCCACCTGTGGCTTAGGGAGGGCAGGGAATTCACTGCATCTGTCTTAGCCTGTGTGGACTATAGGTGCTTGCATAGCATGTAAAACACTGAGTACGTGCAGTGTAACGGGAGTGCCCTCGCCTGGGGTTCCGTTCAGTTGATTTATAAGTTTCCATCTCCTGCTGAAGAAAAGACTCGGAGTTGAGTTGAGAGCCCCTCCCTTCTGCTGCCCCAGGAGACTGCTTCTTTTCAAGGGTTTTATCGATAACAGTCTGCACTGTAGAAAGGGCAGACCAGAGAAAAGGAGGTTTTGAAGGGGGACTGGCAGAAGGAAGAGAGAGTAGCAGGAGGCAGGGTGGCTGGGGATAGTTAAGTCTATACAGTAGAGGCTAAGTTCATTTGGATACTGTTATGGTATCTGGTGGGAAGGGGTGTGTGTGTGTGTGTGTGTGGCGAGGGAGAGAAGAGTCACCCCACCAGGCCGGCTTCCTTGTCCTAGTGCCAGCACACTGGCCAGACAATGTAGCTGGGAATTTTCAGTGACCAAGCTGGAAGCTGTGTGGGAGGCTTCTTGGTGGTCCAAAGCCTGCGTGCCAGCTGGTAGTGGATGAAGCTGCTGGCATGTAATTTCCCGGGAGGGCAGTCTAAGGACAATACCACCCCGCCAACTCATACCGATTACTGCCACTGGCCTCCCCGGTACACACACACACACCGTGCCTAGTCCATTTACATCCCCCTAGAGTCTGCAGCTTCACATCACTCTCTCTGCCTGGACGCCTTCCCAGGGCACTGAGACACACTGAGCATATGTGTGTATTTTGGTGGTGGTGGAGAGGGAGGGAGACAAGGAACGAACATCTGTCCCCCACCCTCACTAGCCTATGCCTGCGAATGGCCAGCAGGGTCTCTGGCTCCATAGTTATGATGCCAGGGGCAGTGGCCAGCCAGCAGGAGCCAGAGGGCCAAACAGGAGGGGGACTCAGAAAGCAAAGAGAAGGCGCCCGCAGGAAAGCAGACAGCTGAGCCTGCCCCTGGCGGGAGCCAGGGTTTGTTGGCTCAACCCCTGCAGCTGCTGAAATAATAAGGCAGGGCCCCCTGCCCAAGGGGACCCCATTCCCGATGGGGGACCAATGGGGGAGCCTGTGGGGAGAGATTTTGCACCTCTCGCCAGCATGTCTGGAGATCTGTAGGCAACTGGACAGGAGTGCGCACGTCCTCATACAAACAAAACAGCGGCTAAGGGAACAAGAGCGCTCTTGGTTCCTTATATAAAACTTGGTACAGAGCAAGCACTCCGTAAATACTGGTTCACTGAAAACATCTGATGAATTATTAGTTCTTACAACCACCCTCTCAGAGCTCACTAGCCTTCTCTGTCTCTCTGCACCTCTCTCTTTGAGCGTGCCACTCTGGTGAGTTTCTGAGACAGGTTCCACTGGCCCTGTACCTCCTGCCCATCTCCCTTGCCACTGCTTGAGCCTGGGTTCTCACCATCTTTCACTCTGACTATTGCAAACTAACCCTCTGCATTATCCCCCGCTAAGAATCCATCCTCTGCACTGCTGCTTTGGGGAGCTGGCATGTGTTCGTTCAACCCCGGTTTAGAAAGCTCCGACTAAATACCAGACACTGAGCTGCATGCTTGGCTCTAATGCTCAAATCTGATCATGTCACTTACCTACCTAAAACTGTCATGGCTCCTCAATTCCTACAGGGTAGGCCCCACACATGTGGCACGCAGGAATCACCATAGCCTGGCCCTGGCCGATGTGGCTCAGGCGTTTGGAGTGTCATTCCATAACCAAAGGGCTGTGAGTTCCATCCCCAGTCCAGGAGTGTATAGGAGGCAGCCAATCAATGTTTCTCTCTCTATCCTTTCTTTCCCTCTAAAAGCGATGGAAAAAAAAAAGTTTCTGTATGAGGATTAAAAAAAAATAAAAGAATCACCACAGTCTGGATGCTGTCTGCCCTTCCAAGATCTTCTCCGCTACCCAGCCCTCTCCGCCCCATCCCCTCAGGCCTCCTATATCCCACCGCCAGCTATGTTTTTCATAAACGTGTGGTCCTCTCTCTACTTTTACGTCTTTGCTCTTGCCAGTCCCTCTTCCCGAAATGCCGTCTCCCCTCCATTCTCCGCCTGCTGGATTCCTTCCATCCTGGCAATCCAGCGTCAGTCACCTGCACAGTGACATCTTCCCTGACTCTCCCAGACTGTAGGGTCCTCCCAGACCACTTGGTTTATTCCCCTACTGTCTAACTTACTATGTTTTCATGATTTGCTTATGTGCCTATCCTCCCCTTTAAGCTGCAAGTTCCTCGTAGAGGGCAGAAGCTGTATTTTATTCATCTTTGTACCTGTGGTGCCTGACATAATGTGTAGCATATAGTTGGCACTCATTTAATGTTAATGAAGATATGAATTATGGTAGATTACATTTACTGTGAACTTACTATTGCCAGAGCTATTCTAAGTGCTTTACTCATTTAATTCTCCTAAAAACTCTGTCAATAGCTACTGTTTTTACCTTCATTTTTCTGAAGGGGAGACTTGGGCACAGACAAAGTGGTTAAGGAACTTTCCTGAAGTTACTTGGCTAGCATATGGGGGATCCGGGATTTAAATTCAGTCTGACCCCCCACCTGTGTGCTTTGTACACCACATCTCTGTGAAAGACCTGCTAGACCTGAGGCTAGCAGAAGGAAGACTCCCCCCGTGCCCTGCCTCCCCAATATTCTACTCTTATGTATTATTCTAGTAACCGAATGGCTTCCACAGTCTGCTGGGTATAATCCACTAAGGCCTCCAGATCTTTTTTTATCATTCTGTTTTTAGTTCCTAAATCCCTTAGCCCCTGCTACCTGTCAGTAATTAAACCTGCGGTTCTTTGTATTTGCTCATTTTTATAATTCCTGGCACTCCTGCAGTTTCAGGGAAGTCAGGAATGGATTCTATTTTTTTTATCACTCTCTGTCTCAATCTCCCTGTCTCCCTCCCCCCTTTCTCCCTCTCTCTGAAGGTGAGCACCAAATTCACAAAGGAAGAGACGAATTGAGTTCTTCAAATCCCTTGCATCCAACAAATGATGTTCCATTTTTCAATTGAAAAGCATCTTCCCTTGCCTCTAATGATTACAGTCAAAGAAAAAATGTTTTTGCATTTAATACACACCTGAAAGGTTTTCCACCTTACACCACTAGACTTTATTCCGTGTTTTGGGGTTGCTCACATGGGTGTCCTTAGATTCCTTTCTACTCTTCATAGGTCTACCGGGCCTGTCTCCACTGTCTTCAGGGGCCCTCTGCCCTGGAGTCCCTCCTCCCACGTTGGTCTTCTTACATAATCAAGGGCTGCGCTTCACCAAAGTATCTTGGGGCTCAATTTCTTCGAGTAAAGATGACTCCAGGGTGTCTCTGGGCTCCCATAGAAAAGTGCAGCCTGACCTGGAAAAGTCCAGCCTCGACGTGACCTCACTCCCACCTCCACAACGGGTAGGACGCAACTAGACCACAGGGTCATGCACAGAAGGGCTACGCTGACAAGTCACGGGAACTTTTCTGTTACTTGCTTCTTTGTGTCCCTCTTCTTTTCCCACTACTTCCTTTCCCTGTCTCTCCTTCCAGCTTCCCCGCCCCCGTCCTGCTGCCTGGTTATGTATAAAGCCTAACCTCCTAGGTCTTGATTGCATAGCTCATAAATATTCACCCTTTCCTAGAAGCAGCCTCTGAATATTTCACCACTCAGTGCTGTTCCCCCATCTAATCAGCACTGGGGCCGGACATTTCTCGGGGTCACTCGCCTCCACCCTCTGAGCCCTGCCTTCACTTATCAGCATGAGGCCTTATTTTCCTCCCCATGGTCTTAATCAGAAAGGGGCTGCCCACCGTGGCTCTGGTGCCCCTTATGGATTTCAATTTCCAAAGGCCCCGAGACCTTGTCTCTAAATGTGAGAATTTCCAAACACGCCATGATGAGAAGGTTTACCTACTCCATGGCAACAGCCTGGCATTAGAAAAGGAAAAGGAAACCTAGGAGTGGGTCTGGGAGGAGGGTCCAGGTAGAAAAAAATTAGAAGCACTGTACCTGGCACATGGGAGACATTGAATAAGGACGTCAGTTGTGCCGGTTGATTTCCTAGGTGCACATAAAAATGGGGAAAAAATAAACCAAAGTAAAATCAATGGTTGAATGAGGTGTGAGGTTATATGGGGACAACTCTTCCACCTTTCTCCCATTTAAAACTATTTCATTAATTAATAATGAAAAATATAAAAGTATCACTTTTATAGTGTTAATGAGAGGAAGCAGGGCAGGCAGATGATGGGCGGAGGGGTCTCCTGAGTACACAGAGCACACGGAGCTCCCACCTCCATGAGCACCAGAAGCAGCTCAAGCCCAGGCAGTGCCCAGTCTCCCCTTTCCTCCTTTGGTTTGGAAAAATGATCAGCAAAACTCTTTGTATTGAGAGAAGGAGGGAACAGAGAGGTGGGAATAGGAAGTGAGCACAGGGCATCAGAGAACGGTAGGCTCCTTTGCAAATCTCCTCCCCAAACCTCTCTTCTGTGATATTATAAACAGATCTCTTCTAGACTTCGCGTGAATCCTTCCAGAAACCGGGAGCTCAAAACCTGACGAGGAAACCTTGTACAAGACAAGGCATCTCCAGCAAGGATAACGGCTCTTGTCTGTAGACCTGTGTCTCGTCTTTGGGGCTCGGTTCCAGTTCTGCCCCTAAGTAAAGAACTGGTTGGGAAATAGGGAGAAAGAAAAGTAGGATCAGAAACGGAGCTGGAGTCCGAGAATTAGGGAAAAGAAAATCTCTTAGTAAGAGTCCAAATTGGGTCAGACATTGGAGACCGAGGGCCAGGCACATCTTTGAACACTGCCTTGAGCCCACCCACAAGGGGACTTAGATCGGCAGAGGTTGGGGATGGGGTGGGCAGCAATGACCTGGGCCATTGTCCTAAGAAGCAGCGTCACAAGCCCCCTTTAGGCCCTACTTCCACACTGCTTAGGTTGGAGGCGGGAGTAGGGAACACTCCGTGGGCTATTTCAAAGGGCCAGGGCTGCTGTCAGAGGACGCTGCAAAATTGTGTGTGTGTGAGGGGGAGGGTCGGTGTGGGGACAGGGCCCATGTGTTTTGGGCTCTATTAACTAACTCCCTCCCATCCATCACAGCCTCCCCCCTGGGCTGCTGCAGCCCTGGCAGCTGGGTCACCCCGGGGAGGCTGGGCTGGAGGTCCCTGAAGGGAGCCAGGCTTCAGGCAGAGCAGTGGAGACACATGTGTGCCTGGCTGGGTTGGGGCTGGCGCCTCATTGAGAAGGGGGCTCTCCAAGCTGGGCTTCATTAGGGCAGTGGCACTAATAGGGGAAGGGGTGCAGGGGGCTGGGCTGACAGCCAATTACTTGCTCTTCTGCATTATGGATTAACCCATCTGGGCCTGGGAGATTGGCTCTGAAAGGGGCACAAAAGGGGGGGGCGTGACCACAATCACACACTGAATTATCGCGTCTGAGCGCAATTGTCCACCAACAAATGGGCCTCAGGATGGGTGACCCCCTTGGGTTCTGTCCTTCCCCCACCCTTCATCCCACAGGAAGAGCCAGAGATAATCTGCAGCCTGGTTAAGGGGCCCGGCCTGGGACAAGGAGAACCAGGATGCCATTTCAGAGAGGCAGGGGGTCAGGGGAGGGGACAGGGTTTGAGGTTAAGCCAGCGGAGCCAGGAACGGAGAAAAAGTCCCACCAACAGACCTGCATGACCTCAGTCCTCTAGCTCAGAGACAGCACAGTCACATGAGACTGCCCCGTCTGGAGAGACTCAGAGAGCAGTGGCCTCTCAGCCCCGCTGAGGGGAAGGCAACGGGAGGGCTCTCAGAGTCAGGGGTCTCCTAGCTCACCCACCACCCCTTCCGGGACTAATTGATTCCAGGCATGAATAAGAGGTTTGGGAGGACCCCTGCCCTGCTCTGGCATCTCTGATGCTCTCCCAGTAGGAGTGCCCACACCCTCCCCCACACCTCCTCCTCCAGGAATCAGCCCACTAAAGGGCAATGGAGGGGTTGCCAGGCAGGGGAGCTCTCTCCTCTGGCTAATCCCCTCATTACCATCTCATAATCAGAATCACGCTCTCAATGTAAATGGGGATGTTAAATATTGGTTTCACTAGACACTAGCTCCTTCGGAGAAAATTAGGGCTGTGCTCTGTTTTGCCGGTGCTGGCCCGCTCCTCCCGCAGTAGGGCGGGAAGGGGTGGGGGGAGCCCTAGTGAGGCTCCTGGGCTTAGGAGTCTGGCTGCTGGGGAAGGTGGTGCTGTTCAAGGCGGGGCAGACTGGTTGGTTTTGAGTTGGCCGAGGCAGCCTCGATTTCCCTTATTCAGCAGGAGAGACTCAGCCAGAGGAAATCGGGTCGTTTCAGACTCATCAAGACTTCGTGGGAGCTAATTGGCTTCTGTTCTCAAATTGCTCTTGACCAGAGGTCAGCAAGTTGTTCTAGAGCCCAAAGTCAGAGCGCTGGGGAAGTGGAGGTGTGTTCACCGGGAGCTCCGGCACTGTGCCGTCTTGCCTACTGCTGGAAAGCCCCGGCATACCCCTGGAAGTGACCTGGACTGTCTTTCCAAACATTTCTAGTTACAAAGCACAGCATAAAGTTACAATGGCCTTTCACATGCAAAGCTTCATGTTTGTCCTTCTACAGCATCCCATGAAATACATGAAATAGTTACTCCCAACCGCCAGGTGAGGTTTGGAGTCATCAAGCAACTCACCCAGGTGCACACAGATTCCTGTTGGAATGTGGTTCTGGGTCCAAACTCAGCCCCGTCTCTTGGCACCAGGCTCTGTCCTTTTAAATCGAGGATACTACTGCTCTGGGGCCATGGGACCATTTGGTGTGTTCACAGTCTGATCACAGAGGTGTGTGCACCGAGGGCTGCGAATGGGGGGTTCAGGCAGAGGTCATTGTCTGCTTGGCTTGACCAGCAAGCTTAGGACACAAGCCACAGATTATGGAGGTCACACTGCTTGTTCTCTCTCTGTTCAGGGGCTCACACCCGCACCACCATGTCTCCGACCTGGGTTCAAACCTAAGAATGAGTCCCAGCCGGCATGGCTCAGTGGATGGAGGGCTAACCTGCAAACCAAAAGGTTGCCAGTTTGACTGCCGGTCAGGGCACAGGCCTGGGTTATAGGCCGGGTCCGCTGGTTGGGGGCGTGCGAAAGGCAACCAATCTGTGTATGTCTCACACGCTGATGTTTCTCTCCCTCTCTTTCTCCTTCCCTTCCCCTCTCTCTGAAAGTAAATAAAATCTTTCTTAAAAAATACAAACACCTAAAAAAAACTGGGAATGAAAAATAATAATAGTAATAGCGTCTTCTTCTCACATTTACTTAGCATTTTACAATTTACAAAGTCCTTTTGGTGGGTTATATGACTGAATCCTCAAAGCCTCCTTGTGAACTAGCACCATGGCTTCAGGACACAGGTTCCGGAGTCACTCCCCAGCTCCACTTGCTAGTAGTGGGGTCACCCCCGGCATGTGACTGGGTGACCTCAAGCAGGTTATGTCCCATTTCCCATCTCAAAGCCTTTATCTATGGAATAAAGATGATAATAATAAAGCCTACTTCCTAGACTCCCTGGGAAAAATAAATGAGATCATACGTGCCGAATGTTTAGAGTAATGCCTGGTAGGCACTAAGTTCTCAATCAATGTTGTCCATTTTGAAGTGGGGAGAGGCGTATGATCCCCTTTGACAGGTGCAGAAACTGAGGCTCCAAGGACTAAGAGACTTGTCTGAGGTTCCTCAGTAACTGCGGAGCTGGTTCTTAACTCAGTGGGGACTGAAATCTGCAGGTGTCCGGGGCCAGTGTTCCTCCAGGTGAAAAGAACGGGGTGGTCTCCTGAGGTCCTCTGTTGTGTCTCAGGTGGCAAGGGCCTGTACTTTCTCTGTTTCTCTGGGTTAGGCGCTTGCAGAGAAGAAAAGGCGAGTTCCCACTGCGGCCAGTCTGAGGCAGTGGCCCCTTCTCTGCTGGGCCAGGGCCATGCAGAGCCAGCGCCCCATGTGCTGCGCTCAGGCTCCCTGAAAAGAGAGGGCGGAGATGCCTTCGGAGCCCCCGCCCTCACCCCAGGGTCTGAGCAGCGGCTCAGCTCCCTCCGTTTAGCTTTCTCCTCATTAACTCCCTGGCCTCATTAATCAACCCCATGAAACGCACCCCGGGGAACACTGCCTGCCAGCTCTGCAGCTTGGTGCTTTAATTATCCTCCCAGCGGGAGGAGGAGGGTGCCCCTCCCACTCATATACACATGCACGTACATACAGGAATATATACGCATACACAGATACACACTCATACACATGTACACACATACGCACATACACACATACTCATGTACACATACATGCAGAAACTTACACACATACATATATACCTATAGACACACATTCATATATGCATGCACACACGTACAGACACACACCAGTCCTCAGATGGCCCAGCCACAGCAGGGCCTATCTTGTGACTCAGTCAGGGCAGCAGACCCTGGACTCAGTTCCCAGGAAGCTACATCAGCCCCAAGCAGTCCTAGCATCTACTTGGCATTTGTCAAGTGAGCTTACTGTGGTGCTGTCATTTGCCTCAAATCCCCTCCCTATGAGGGAAGGGGGAACTTCCTTCTGTCCAAAAAAAATTCACACACTTTCAGTTCTTTGGTCTCATTTCGTTCACTAACCAAACCCTCGCTGACCACCTACTCCACGCTGTGGCTCTAGGAGTCGGACATACAGACACAGGGCCTATCAGGTCTCAGGAAGCTCCCACATTGTCCGGGAGGGAGAGGAATGAAAAAACAAACCTGACTTGAAAAAGTAAATACAAAAACAAAAACAAAAAACCCTGCCACACGGGGTGCCATTCTTGGAGAAAGCACAGAGTGCTACAGAAGTGCTGAGCAGGGCCTCAAATGCAGCCAGGGCACGCCCAGAAAGGTTCTCCTGAGAAAATCAAAGCTCGAAGTGGGACTGAAACTGTCAGTGGGAGCTAGCTGGTGGAGGGGTGGGTGCTTAAAGAAACAAATAGCAAATGCAGAGGACAAAATACAGACAGTGCTTGTGAAGAGCCCCATAGTAATGCAGCCTGGTAGCAGGACAGCGTGAGGTAAGGGGGCAGAGGTGGTGTGGTAAAGACCCACAGGTGTCAGGGGGACCTTGTATGTCAGACAAAAAGCGCTGATGTAGATCTAACCTAAATGCAACGAAGAGTTACTGACGGATTTTAAAGCCAGAGAGTGACATGATAAGACTTATGTTTTGGATTCCTTTTTTTTTTTTTTTTTTTTGGTGAGAAGGATAAATTGGAGGGGGACAGAAATGGAGGCAGAGAAACTAATTAGGTGAGGTGACTGACTGGGTGTGGGAGGCAAGAGAGAAAGAGGAATTTGGAAAATTCCCAACTTTCCTCTGCCAAGGGTGTTTTGGGGATTGAGAGGAAGGCTCTCTCGAGGTGTTCCAAGGTCTCTGACTCAACCCAAGCTGAAGGTAAGACGGAGTCCGGCTGGTTCTCTCCTCTGGGGAGGCAGCCAGGAGACTTGTCTTACAGCTCCAGTGCCTTCATAGGTTCTCTCATCTGTAAGATTAAACAGAGATTGAATCTGCTTCATTAACTCACAACTGCAGGGTCTAGGGAGATAGAAAAGATCCAAGCAGACCAGGGCAAGAATAAATGCCCACTAAAGGCGGCAGTGCCCTTCAACCAGAGCCTGCCCTACCTCTGCTGGAGGTGCTCAGGATTGCCAGATCATCTGGAGGAGAAGCCAGAGCTCGGTATTTTTAAAAAAGATTTTATTTATTTCTAGAGAGAGGGGAAGAAAGGGAGAAAGAAAGGGTGAGAAACATTGATGTGAGGGAGAAACATCAATCGGTTGCCTCTCATACACCTAAGCAAACCAGGCATGTGCCCTGACCGGGAATCGAACAGGCGACCTTTCACTTTCCAGGATGGCACTCAACCAACTGAGCCACACCTGTCGGGGCCAGAGCTCAGTATTTTTTAATATATCTCCTAATTTTAAAATATCCATGCAACCAAAACATACTTGGTGTAAAACACATCAGATATATTTCAATCCATGGGTTCATAAGGATGTTTTTGAAAAATCATTGCTTACCTCTAGAGGATGCTAGGGAATCAACTCATAATTTTGAGAAATAATGAGTTGGAAAACAATCAAATATTTACCCTACCTTTCCTACTCAAAATGCACCTCAGGATAAACAGCTAGTAACAGGTTCTCTTTAGAGTGGTATTCCAGCTAACACATGAAAATGGAATCACAGACATAGAATGTTACAATCTGGCAGTTTCTAATGAACAAGTGAATGTGGGCAATGATCGCTACTAGGTGTAATACAACAGCAGCAACACAGAAAAGCAGACGTTACTCCTGAGACGATACTGCCTTGAAGTGTTTCTGCAAAAAAAAAAAAAAAAAGTTAAGTATTAATTAGTCAAGCCTCTTATACCTAACAACCAATTTACAGGAAATATAGAGGCAGAACAACATGTTAAATGACACTGGGGATACATTCAACAAAATCCAGACTGTAGAAATTCTACAGAATAAATGACCCAGTTTCTTCAACAAATAAATTGCAAGGAAAAAAAGAGATTAAGGGGGAAACATCAAGTTAAAAGAGACATTCCACTCTATAGACTCATGTGGATCCTACAATAATTTGAACACCATCAATAACAACGAAGAAAAATAATTAAGACAAGTCGGGGAGTTTGAAAATTGATTGTATCTTTTAGGTGCGATAATGGTATTGTTATTGCGTTATTTAATGAACTCTCCCACCTTCAACCTTAGAATTCCGGAGCCCAAACGAAGGCATCCACTGCCAGGGAGAAAAGTAATAATAAAGGCAGTAATCCTCCCCCACCCCGCCCCGAACCCCCACCCCCAGCAACAGTTCGAGTCAGTGAAGAGGGACCTCAAATTTGAGGAGACAAAGCATTTGGGGCGGGAAAGAGAGCGAGTGGAAGCCCCCCTTATCCACAGGCACTCGGAGACTGTTGGAGGAAGCCATGGTGCTGCTTCTGTGCGGTCTCTTCTTAGCCCCCCGCTCTCTTTCAGCCCACCCCACCCCGGTTCCCTCTGCACTGAGCGACCTTTCCCCGGGCATTAGTCTGCGCGCCGCGCGGGACGCGGGCGCCAGGCGCAGGCGGACAATAAGCCCTGCGGGCCTCCCATTGTTCCCTGCTCCTCCTTCCCCGGCCGTGGGAGGCCAGGTCAGCGCGGGCCTTAGGGGTTCGGTGGGGGTGGAGGTGGGCGTTGGCGGCAGATCCGTGGTGTCCCCGGTCGGGCCGTGCCCCCTCCTCACGCCTGCGCTCTGCCCTGGGGTCTGCGCAAGGCGCTGGGGCGATCGGCCCTCCCCGCTCCCGCCTCCTCCATCATCCGCTGCGGGCGGGTCGGGGTAATGAGCCGCCCTCGGCCAGACCCCCGCGCCATTGTCTGCATGCGGGGGTGAAGCCGGGTCTCCGCGGTGCTCTGGAGGGTGACCGCGCGCGCGGCTGCGAACCCCGCTTCACACCTGCTCCTGCTGCCGCTCCCAGCCCGGGGCCGGGGCGGTGTGTCCTTTCCCTCCCCGCGGGAGGGGTCTCAGCTGGGCCTGCACTTGGTAAAGAGGCCGTGGAGAGGCCGGCCTCGGCCCGAGGAGGAGCTATAAATTTGGAGCAGATGCGGCCTGACAGTCATCGGGCCCGGGAGGGGTGGGTGGGTGGGGTGGCGCTCTGCTCGGGGCTCCGGCCCATCTTCCAGTGTGCAGCTGAGTTGGAAGAACTGCAGGCCAAGGTGACTCGGACCTTGGAAATACCAAACTTCTCCCCCAACCCCGGCTTCCGCTCTTTGTGGGGCCCAGTGTGGGGAGGAGGCACAGAAGGCAGGGAGCTGCCAGAGTAAGCTTAGTACTCCCCCCACCCCGCCCCGCCCCGCCGCGCTACCCCCCTGAAAAGAGTGGTTTCTTCAGAAGAGACTGGCGAAGCCTGCGCCCCTGGCTCTGGGCTGGCACTTTTTGGCAGCAGTTAGTAAAAAATATGAAAGATAGCAGAAGCATGCTTCAGTTGTTTATTTCACATTATTTGTTAAGTGCCCGTTTTGTGCTAGAAATGCCAGAGGGAGGCGAGGACAGAAGGGATGCGGGGAGGGTGAGAAAGGGTGACAGCAAAATACTAAGGCATAATGCCCACCTTGTGGCATATTGTATGTACTGCAACACTGTGCACTTGAGCAGCGTTTCCTTTTAGTAAGTAGTATTCCTTCCACCGACAGAGGGGAGCAGGGCACAGAGAGCGTACAGGGGTTTGATGGAGCTAGTGTTCATTCCAGGTACGCTGGCCCCTGGAGGGGGTTTTCCATTGCACTACACTGCCAGGGAGGTGAGATGAGACTTCTATGGATCTGGCAGAAAGTGGAGAGAGTTGGAGCTCAGCATGGATGAGGGTAACCCGGGTTCATCGTTCCTGCCCTGGGCACTGTAGGACTCTTTGGTTCCATAACCGATCTGACTGAGGGTGAATTTGGGGGTTAATGTCCAGGTACCAAAGCCAAACTGAGTTGGCCAAAGCCTCTGCAGTGACTGTTACCTCCCCTTGTAGCCGTTCCTCAGCTTTCTCTGACACTCCGTGGGGCTAACTAGATTCACTTGCAGGGTCCATTGCTCCTTTTGTTACCTACAACTCACTCCCACCAGTCTCCCTGGTCCATACTCACATGGTTTTCTAGATTAGTGGCTCTCAAACTTGAGCATGCATCAAAATCACCTGGACAGGGGAGTGTTAAAAACACTTCCAGGGTTTCTGATTCGTTTGGTCTGAGACAGGGCCTAAGAATTTGCATTTCTGAGTTTCCCATGGGATGACAGCACTGAGGCTAAGGACCACACTTGGAGGACCCAGAGGGCAGGAAAGGTAAGGGTTGGCAAAAGAGAAAGGAACTGAAGTTTTTGCAGTGCTGGAGAAGTTTATTGGAAGTCCATGTTCCCAGGGTACTGGGGTGTCTTCACTCTCTGTGAGGGATGATAGGCTACGCCCCCAAGGAATTGTGGGAGTATCCCAGAATTAGCCCAGTTTGTTCTTCCTTGCTGGAGACTCAGCACTCCCCCTAATGGAGCCAATGATTCCGCCCTCGCCTCAGCCTTTGGAAGGAAACCACAATCACCTGATTTATCCTCCCCACCAAAGTTGGTCATCCACTCATCTCCTTGTCACTGTCACTGAAGGAGCAGGGGCGTTGTCTTGCACATTTCTATTTGTAAATTAATTAGCATAGGTGTTGGCACTGAATAGCGCCCCAGTGAATGGTTGTGTATGAGAGGACGAATTCATGCTTTCTTTCCTCTTTAGGGGAACCCTTCCCTACCAGTCCCTCCTCACCTTTGTTTCTCCCAGCTGTTCTAAAACATTTCAAAAGTAATAAGATGGCTGAGTTCCAGATAGTTGCTGACAAATTCTTTCCAAGGTGTCAGTATCATTATTACCAGTTAGGAGCCTTTGGCTGGTGGCAAACAGACAAGCCCCATGTTGGAGCCTAAGGATGGGTTTGCAAAAATGGAATTTAAAATAGAGATCAGATGAGAAAAGCTAATGGCATTTTATTTCTTACCACTAGGTGGCAGAAGGTGCCTCGTTAATGAGAATGAACCGTAAGCTTGAAGCCTGGCCTAGACTTCACTTTTTTCAAATCAGAGCCCTGAGTGGAGCCCTGTGTCTGTACTTAGATGGCGCAGGAGTGGAGGCAGGGAGAGCAGTTGCCTGAAGACAACTTTGTAACTTCCACCGGTGTACTTGAGCAATCCCTTACCTTCCTCCTCAGTGACAACGAGCTCGCCAAAACATTCTAGTTTTTCATTCTGAAAAAGAGGTACACACGCTTGTATAAATAAAAAATAAAATGGGTTACTTAACTAGAAAAATGCAAAGGCTGTAACTTCAAAGTAGAGGCTTCTGACGCCACATGAAGACGTGGCAGCCCTGAGCCACTTCAACCCGCATGTCCCCTGGATTCTTTCTCCAGCACCTGTCTGCAGGCACCCTCTTGTTTTCTACCACCCAAGAGTTCTTTGCTCCGTTGCTCACACGGAACTTTTGTCAAAGTGAAAAGAAAAACTTTGTTTTAGCTCTAGAATCCGCCCGGGGGCTAGCTTACTAAATTCAGTTTGCTATCTAACGGGCACGTGGATGGTCTGTATGATCTCCCAAATGATTGTGACCTTCAGATGATACTCAACATACCATACCTATAGCAACAGTTACCACATAGAGCAGTATATACATATATATGCTTATATATGTGTGCGCGTGTGTATGTGTCTTAGAGGATGGCTCAGTGAATGTTTTGGGAGAAAAGCAGGTGAAGATGTCTCCAGTTATATACAACAAATGCCGACAACATTACTGTAGCATCCGCCCCAATCCTGAGGTCAGAACAGATCTGTACCTTACACAGAAAATGGAATTGTCTGTACCAGTGCTAGGTTCTTCAACGTAGGTGGGAAATTACCTTTTTAGTCCGCTGGGTCTTCATGTCTCTCAGGTGATTGGAGTGACACCGCCCCCTCGTTTAGGGGTGGGCAGGTACCAGGCACGCATGGACAGCCTTAGACCGGGTAAAACTTCCCAGCCCACAGCGCTGCGTGGGGTACTTCTTCTCCACTGCAGCAACCCTCTCGTCCACTTTGAGTGTTTATCGATACCTGCGCTAAAGACGGACGATGAGAAAAAACAAAAGACAATTGAAATCGCCCATATTTGGGCTTTTTCTATGTGCGTTGTTAATAGAGTCAGTCAGGACATATTTATGGAATGTCCGCAGGGCACATAGCATGTACGTTACCCTTCATTGAAAATCCATTAAAACAATCACCAGGTCATACTTGGAAACTTTTTTCACAAAGGAATTTGCTTCAGGTGCTAGATTAGCAGGAACTAATTGGAGACGCAGAACTAACAGCTCCATTTGTACCAGGAGGCCCTTAGGTAAGCTATCACACGCTGTAAATAATATATGTGAACTTATTTGTACCCGTGTCTGAGTATAGGAACTTCAAGGCTACAAACCTAATGTGATAGTGTTCACGTAAGGGAAGAAAAAATTTAAAAGTTATTGAGTCACCTTCTACTAATGCTCCAAAGTTAAATGTTTACCTGGGAGGTTGTGCCCTTGTTATAGGCCATTAGTGACCATAAATAAATAAAAATGCATTCACATCTGTTACACATTCTCCTGCCTCTCATGCCAGGAGACTAGTTTAAGAGAAACACACGCGCGCGCGCGCACACACACACACACACACACACACACACACTTTTTATTGAGAAACTATTCATCAAGGCAAATAACCAGAATCATTCGAATCAACATTTGGTCTTTGAAATTCACTTATAAACATGAGGTTTCCTAAGTGTGTTTATTGCGGTTTTTCCATTACTAATGCTAACAGCCTTTATTAGCATATGTATGTGTACATAGTTGGTTCTGCCTTCTTTCAATGATTTGATTAACAAAGGATTTTCATTACCTTCTTAAGGCACTGAAATAGAACTTCTCCCCATACCTTGAAAAACCCAAGTCATCTAGCAGAGAGATGCAGTTTGGGGGAGTTTTGTGGTCTTGCTTTGGCTCTCAGTTGTAGCAGGATCCCCACCATTTCTAGTCCTGTCTCATGCTTCTAGTCCCAAATCTTCTCTGCAACTACTGTCCAGTCCAGAATTACTCACTGTATCCCCTACCTTCTTCGGGCAGGAGGAGAGAGAAAGAGTAGAATTGAGCAGAGAGCCTTATCTTAAAAGAAGGATACATTTTCTATTACATAGTAAAATTGTGGTGACTGACATAAGGAAAGTGGTATTAGATTGAGCATAAGCTGGGGCCAGACAGTCTCAGAATCAAAGTTCAGACCAATCACTTACCAGTGATTTAATTGTGGGAAAGTAACTTAATTTCTCTGAGCTCAGGTTAACCTTCTCATCTGTAAAGTGAGGTTTGCATAAGATAATGCATTTAAAACGTTTAGCATAGTGTCTATCAGAAAGCATCTGTGAGTGGAAGTCCTTGGTATCCACCAGACCCAAAGTGCTGTGAGAACAGAAGCCTACCTCATTCCAGATGCTTTAGGAGGCTTCTGGCAGCCCTTTACTGTGATCAAGAAAATACTACGCACTTGCAGGATGGCAGAAAACTCATCGAACTGTCAGTAAACCAAAGCACTGCATCATAGGAATTTTCCATTCTGGAAAAAAAAAAAGGAAAAGAAAAAGCCCTGTTTTGGGCAGAAGCCAAAGATGAGCAAAGACCCTTTCCCTTCTAGTCACTGGTTGGCTAGGTTGGGCCCTCCCAGAGATAGACACCGAGACAAGGGTTAGAGTGCAAGGAGTTATTTGAGGAAAATGGTCACCAGTAGGGAAACAGAGGTGTGGGAGAAAAAGGAAGAAAGCCAATAAAGTGGGAGTTGTGAGTAACTGGGGCTTAATTCCATCAGGGAACCCTGGGAGCTGGTGTCAGACATACCTCAGAGTTACCCCATGTGAGGAGCAAGGACATCGGGATAGTTAGCTACCAACTCCCCCTCCATCATTGGTTAAGACCTGCTCCTGAGAACATGAACTGTTGCAGGCATGGCCATGGAGCAGAACCCTGAGGTGTACACGGCAGCTTTTTATTTTTTTAAGATTCTATTATTATTATTTATTTTTAGAGAGAGGGAAAGGGAGGGAGAGAAACATCAACGTGAGAGAGAAACACCGATCAGTTGCCTCTCACACGCGCCTGGATCGGGAACTGAACCCACAACCCAGGCATGTGCCCTAACCGGGAATCGAACCAGCGACCTTTGGCTTTGCGGGATGACGCCCACACTAAGCCACGCCTGTCAGGGCCACTGCAGTTTTTTCCTTGGAGCTTGCAAATGACTCTACATGACCTGCACATCTACAGCAAACCTCACTAGCACCATGGAATCTACTGGTCATATGACCACTCAGACGGCAGCCAGCCTGCCGCAGAGCCTAGTCTTGCTCTGGGCCTTCCTCAAAACTGGTGGCCTTCGGAGTCTCCCGATATATCAATTGGCGCAGTATTGCCCAATGCCATGTATACCGCCTCCAAAATCTGATGAGGCCTACGTGTGGCATGGCTCTGAGTGGCAGGAGGAGCAAGGTGCAGTCACTGGCCTCGGACACAGGGTAGATGTTTTGACATGCTCCAGACAACTGGCCCCTGAAGTCTTTGTTCATAGGGCAGGGCCCTGAATCCTTTCAGGGTTCGTTTTCTCTCCTCTTGTATGGAAGTTATCCAAAAGACACAATGCCGTCAAAATAAGGGAATTTTGTGGTGTTCCATGTTAATTGTACCAAGACAATCAAAGTCTTTTGGGCAAGACTTTGAGGCTGCTGTAGGGAAGCATCCTTAATATTCTCAGAAGTCCTAGTTGAGAGAGCCCTTTGGGCATTACCTGAAGTCATTCAGGGGTTTTAGCAAGGGTTCTCACAGCCGTGCTCTTAATTTCATTTTTGACCTCAGACTCTTTTAACTTTGAGAAGTTTTTACCAGCTGGAAAAACTGGGGATAAGAGACAGTTATATTTGCCAAACCAGCACATTCTTGGGCTCCCGCATCTCCTCCAGATTCTGCCTATAGGCCGAACAGTTGCTTCCTCTGCTCATCTCTCTCTTCCTGGACATTCAGTTAGAAGAAACCCAAACATAGTTTCAATATTCTGTCTGAAGATCTTCTTAACATATCTTTTCAAAGTTTATTAGGGGCATTTTCTGTCTTTCAAGTTTCCACAGGCAACGTTTTACCAATTATTCCATCACCATCTAACACATGTTGTCCTTTCTCCAGCCTCTAATAACCACTTTCTCTCTGCATCTCCAGTCTCCAACCGCTGTTTATTCACCATTCCTCTAGTCTTTGCTAACAGTGTCTTTGGTGTTTTTCCAGCCTCTAACCACCAGCTGTTCCAGGGGGCAGAATTCCAACAGTCTGAGAATGGAAGCTACAGGCCTCTTGTGGCTAGGCTCAGGAATAGTATCACTTCTGCTACATTTCATTGGTCAAAGCAAGCCACAGGGCCAGTCCAGACAGCAGAGCGAAGAAATGGGCTCATCCCATAGTGGAGAGTCATACAATATTGTGACAATGTTTTTCAGTCAATAGCAGACATCTTTACACTAACATGTGGCTACATCTTTAGAACAAATTCCAAAAAGTGAACTTGCTGAGTCTAATGCAAATATGTATTTGTGAAATATTGCCAAGCCTCCTTAACAGGTTATATCAATTTCGATTCTCACCAGCAATATATGAGGGTACCAGATGTTCCCCCGATCACAAACACGTTGTGTTATCCAATTTTCTTTTCTCTGCTAACCTGACAGATAAAAATGACATCTTCTCGTAGTTTTAATTTGTGTTTTGCATATTATGAGTGAAATTGGGCATATTTTATTTAAGAGCCAATTGTATTTTTTTCTTGAAACTGGATATTTACATGTTTGCCATTTTCCATTTGGTTTGTAAGCTCACCTCAACATCTTTTAAGGCACTCAAGAACTCGTACCATTTCGTAATGGGAGACTTGGATACCAGTTCTGGGGCAGGTTCTCTTGAGTCTCGGAACTAAAAGTTTCCTTGCTTACCCAATTTTGGCCTTGCTGAGGGTAACAAAGTCTCTTCTCCCTCGGGAAGGGCCACTAGTATGAGGAACCCTGAGGGACCACCTGGTTCTCTAACAGGCGAAGATCGGGTTTTCTCCACATTTTCCTCCAAATCTCACTGCCTCAAAAGAAGAAAAGTCACAGGGTGGGGAGTGGGGAACCCTGAGTCCTAAGTCTGTAGTTGTTTCAGTTTTCTAAAACTACCCAAAGGAGAGCCGACCCTAAAGACCCGCCCTGCATACGTGTGCATCGTAATTGAGTTCTGTAGTTGGTGGCCCTGGTAGAAAGAGCTCTGCGCTGAACTAGAATACCTGGGTTTGAGTCTAGTGACCTTGGGCAAGTGTCTTCCACTTCACTTCAGTTTATTCACCTGTAAGAGGTGAAAGCAACTTGCAAAGGTAAGTAGTACAGATATTGGGTGCTATGACATTCACCTAGAGGCACTGAGTACCATCTGGGATCTGATGCGAGGTGTGGAAACTCAGTGGTTTTAAACCATCAGTGCCCGCGAGACACCACTATTTCTCTCAACCCAAGATACTGGCTTCGCCTGCCTTACCTCCTATAACACTCCTGCCTTACCCTGGGGAGTCAACTCAAGGCTAAGTGCACAGCCCTCCAGGCTGCCGCAGCCGTGTGCTCAAGACTGAGGGCACCAGGTGCAATTCAGGGACCCGTTGCACCTCGCTCACTTCAGGCCCGCTGGCTAAAACCGAGGGGGCTCACATGACTCCTTCAGGTTCCATAATTTGCTAAGATGGCTCACAGGACTCAGGACTTCTCATTATAGTTTTATTATAATGAAAGGATACAAATTAGAACCAGCCAGATGAAGAGACACGTAGGGCAGACTCTAGAACTGAGAGGGTTCCAAACGCAAACTTTTGTGTCCTCAAGAATGTGGCTGCGCCCTGGCTTCGGTGTGTGGTCATATGCAGAGTATTGCCAGCCCAAGGAGCTCTTTCACATGCTGTGTATAGTCAAGAAAGAGTATAACGAGGCCACCGTGGGGGGAGCTAGGGGGCAGCAGCAGGCACTGCGGTCAGAGAGGTAACTGGATGGAAGCAGGAAAGACCACCTTAGGCAGCTCTTGACGTAATCTAGGCAAGATAACAGTGACTTGGAACAGCAGTGGAAGTGGTAAGAAGCCAGATTTTTAATACAGTTTGAAGGTAGATCCAACAGGATTGACTGGTAGTTTGGACGTAGAGTGAGAAAGAGTCAATGACGATGCAGCGGTTTCTGGTCTGAGTAACTGGAACAGTGGCGGAGAGGGGAAGACCAGGAGCCGCTCCGTACATACAGCTTGTGAAGCCCTTTGTACGACCGTGAGCAGATGTCACATAGGCAGTGCATGGCATGAGTGTGGAGTTTGGAAGAGACGGCTGGGCTGGAGATACAAATGTGAAATCCATCGGCGCGTGGATGGCTATTGAAAACCATGAAACTGGAGATCACCAAGAAAGCAAGTGTAGATAAAAATGATGGATCCGAGAACTGGTTCTGAGGCACCAGCAAAGGGGACTGAGAGGGAGAAACCAATGCGGTTGGAGGAAAACCAGGGACTGGGAGAGGGTAGAGTCCTAAAAGCCAAGTGTGGAAGGCATTTGAAGGGGGAAGGGGCGATCAGCTGTGTCAGGCACTGCTGCCAGGTCTAGTAAGAAGAAAATGAGGTTTCGACTCTAGAATTTGGCAACACGGAAGGCACAGGTCAACCTGACAAAAGAAATTTCATTGGCTTTGCGGGAAAGCAAAGGCTGATGGGAATTTGCTTAAGAAAGAATTTGGCACGGGGTGAGAGGAAGGAGACAGGAATTTAACATCAAATGCTGACATCACCTTTGTGACGTTTTGGTCAAGAAGGAAGGAGAGAGAGGACCACTTCAGCTGTGGCAGTGCAAGGGGCTCTGCAGGCCCTCTCCCCAAGGAAATAGCCCTAATGGGAAAATTATATTAAAAAAAAAACTTCATGGCTCTGCAAATTGTTCTAAGGGTGTACAACAAATGAAGAAACATTTATTCAAGAAAAATCTACTAAATCCCGATTTGAACAGGGAGAGTCCAGGGCCCATAAGCCATACCCACGCCCCCTCCAGCCCACTCCCGCAGCTCATGTGACAGAAGCTCTGCTTCACTCTGGGTAGCGGTTCCCAGTCAAGGACCCGCTATCTCCCTGTGCAGGGCGAACCATCAGCGTTTCTCGGACCTCCGAAGTCTGTGCTGCAGAGGCTGAATTCCAGAGAGGTGCTGCCCAAAGTTTGGGAGCTCTTTTTTTTTCAACCAAGCCCCGTTTGCAGGTCAGCAGCTCTCTCCAGGCCTGACCAGCCTAGAATACTGAAGCCCAGTTGCCCTCAGCCCAGTTCACCGGTAGGGCAGAGGTTCGACATGGTGAGAGGCAAGCCAAGAAGACCAGAGGCCCACCACCCCCACCCGGTACCTTCTGGAAGGCACGGACACTGAGACACATTGCCCACTGTCCCTGCCACTGGAGCTGGGGCAGTGGAGCAGGGATTTTCCCCGGGGGAAGGTGGACCTGAAGAACCGAGAATAATGCCAAGGCTTTCCACAAGGGAACTGGCTTTATCTGGAATAGAGTGTAGGAAAGTTCAAGCCTACCAATGCTAATGGAGATTTTTGTGGCAAGCAGTTACCCTCATGGGTAGCTCCTTGAGGATAATAAGCCAGTTGTAGGCCACCAAGCTTACCAGAGAGAACCAGGCAAAGAGACAGTTAATAGCAGCCTTCCTAGGGACAGGGTGACCCTCAGAGACTGGCATCAAAAACTACCCTGCAAACTGCAGAGTAATTCGTGCCTCGTGACATGATAGGAACCCTTAGAGCAAGCAGCTGAGTGTTATGGAGCCTAACAGTTGAGTGTGAATACAGATGCAAAAATTTATCCCCCAAATGTGAAGTTGTCTAACTAAACCTGAAAGCCAATATAATGCACTGTATCAATAGAAGGAAAACACTCACGTGATCATTTTAAATGAGGCTGAAAAAGTATTTGGCAAAGTCCGAACACTCCCTTTATTAAAAAAAAACAAAAACCCAACAAACTAGAAATTATAGAGAATTTTCTCAACCTGACAAAGGACATCTATGCAACAGTCACAGCCAACATCATCCTTAAGGCTGCAAGACTCCATGCTTTGCCCCTAAGCTCAGAAATAAGACAAGGTTATCCATTCTTACCACTTCTATTCAACATCACACTGGAGCTTCCAGATGGGTACTTCGAGAAGTGAAAGTCATCCAGACTGGAAAGGAAGAAGTAAAAATAACTCCACTTAGATGATATGCTCTTGTATACCAAAAATCATAAAGAATTCTCTAAAAATTATCAGAACTAGTAAACATCTTCAATAAGGTTATGTATTACAAGATCAGTTATATATATTAGTAATAATTCTAGACACTATCAATGAACAATCTCAAAATGAAATTAAGAAAACAATCCCATTTAGGGTAGCACAGAAAAGAATAGAATATCTAGGAATACATTTAATAAAATAAGCGTAAAACTTATACTCTGAAAACCACAAAAGCTATTGCAGGCAATTAACAAAGACCTCAATAAATGGAAAGATATTCTATGTTTATTGTTTGGAAGATTTAATATTGTTAAAGATGGCAATTGTCCCCAAACTGACCTACAGATTAAATCAATGCAATCCCTATGAAAACTCTAGATGGCTTTTTTTTTTGTGCAAAATAACAAACCGATATTAGAAATTATCTGGAAATACAAGGGACCCAGAATAGCCAAAACAATCTTGAATAAGAATATAGTTGGAGAACTAGCTCTTCTCAATTGCAAAACTTACTCTAATGCTGCAGCCATGAAGACAATGTGATAATGGCCTAGTGATAGACATGGAATAGAATTGAGAGTCTAGCCATAAACACTCACATTTATAGCCAAATGGTATTTGACAATTCAACTGGGAAAAAAATAGTCTGTCCTACAAACAGTGTGGGAACAACTGGATATCGGGATGCAAAAAAGAAAGAGAAAAGTTGGACTCCTTCCTCACAATTTCATATCAGAGACATATTAAACAAGGCATGAAACTGTCAAGCAGAAGAGTGAAAAGAATGAACAAGAGGAATGGAATGATTGCTGAGCCATCTCAAGGGCCCCCTTGAGGTCCGCGGTCACAGTTTAATTGCAAGGCGGCCCAGTCAGCCGGGTTTTGTGTTCTTTCTCTAACCACGAGCAATTGCATAGTGCGGGTGGGCAGCAGGCAGACAGTTGGATTTAAGCAGGATGGTGAGCGGAAGAAGTGAGTTGAGAGACAGCAGCCCTCATTGATGAGGGCTGAAGGGGGAGCTTCGGAGAGTCAAGGCTGAGTAAGTGCAAAAACGTATAGAGGGGGAAAAAAAGGTCAGTGAAGAGATTGAGGACATAGGGAGGTTTCCTGATCACCAATCACAAACACCAGAGGACACAGGAGTTTGGAGGGCTAGACAATGGAATCAGAAAAGAGAATTTATAGAAGCCTATGGGCATTAAATCCCAAGGCCTTTGGGATATTCTGGGATCCTGGACTTCCGGCGAAGGGCATAAATAAATAAAGGGCATGATGACATTGGATCTAATGGTCTCAAATCAGATAGCAGTGGCAAGGATTGTCAATGTTGGGTTGGGTCAGGGTTTGGGGGTGGGAGACCTTCCTTAGCAACATGCAGATGAGTGGAAATAGCAACAGCTATCTTTTTCGTATTAGGTGTTTGGCATGTGCCAGGCTCCATGCAAATTGCACTTCATCATTATCTTATTTATGCTTCATACTTTCCTATGAGGTATGCTTTATGTCCCCTGCTCCACCCACCCATCCCTTCCTGCCTCCCTGCTGAACCTCTGGCACACACTAATCTTTTTTACTATCGCTGTAGTTTTGCTTTTACCAAAACATAGATAGCTGGAACCAGACATGTAGCATTTTCAGACTAGCCTCTCCCACTAAGCAATATGCATTCCCCTGTGCCTTTTCACGGCTTGATAGCTCATTTCCTTTATTTATTGAATAATATTCCATTGTATAGATGTACTGCGGTTTGTTTTTCCATTCACCTGTTGAAGGACTTCTTGGTTACTTCCTGTTTTGGGGTGATTATGCATAGAGTTATTGTAAGCCTTCATGTGCAGATTTTTGTGTGGACATAAACACGATTCAGGGTAGTGTGGTAAAACTATGTTTAGGTTTGTAAGTGGCTGTATCATTTTGCATTCCCACCAGCAATGAATAAGAGTTCCTGTTGCTCCACATCCTTATTAGCATTTGGCATTGCTCGTGGTTTGGACTTTAGCCAATCTAATAGACGTGTCATGGTATTCATTGTTTCAATTTGCAATTCCCCAAGGACTTATTATTGAGCATCTTTGCACATGCACATTTTTTCACCTGTGTATCTTTTTTGGTGCATGTCTTCTTTTTTCATCTATAGATCATCTGCTCAGATCTTTCGCCCATTTTTAAAAATTGGCTTGTTTGCTTTTTATTGTTTTAAGTGTTCATTGTCTATTTGAGATACAAGTCCTTTATCAGATGTGTGTTTTGCAAACGTTTTCTCCCAACCTGTAAACGGTCATTTCATTCTCTTAACAAGTCTAGTATTTTTCATTAACCAAAATATTGTAAACATCTCTTTAAGTTGATTAATTCACTACATCCTTTTTCCTATCAGAATAATATTTAATGGAACGAATATAGCAGTGTTCACTTAACCAGTTTCTTATGGCTGGGTTAATAGGTCCATTCTAATTGTTGGCATTGTACACAAAGGAGAGGTAAACAATCTTTTAACTAAACTTTTGTGTGCAATCTTATTTTCTTAATATACATTTTAAGAAGTGGAATAGCTGGATCAAGGGGTTCTTCTGTTTTTGAAGTGTTTGGTATTTATTAGAATTGTTCTACTGAAAATTTCTCTCAGTTGACTTTCTTATTTGCAGTGCAGGAGAGAGCACCTATTTCTCCAATCTCTTGTCAAGTAGGTATTATGAAATGCTTTAGAAATGGAAATAGCTTTCTTTTTTCTGAATGTAAAATAGCTCATGCTTGTGCTATCATTCAAAACTAATTGCAAATTGAAAGGTTAAAACAGTTTTTCATTATTTTGATTTGTTTTTTTTTCTTGCTAAAGAATTTAAACATTTTTGTCAGGAAAAATATTTAGTCCCACTTAAAATACATCAATCTAAAGCATATGTAATAAATGTTTTGTGATAATATTTATAAAATTGCATTTGAGTACTTACTCCGACATGGTACTTTGCTGGGTATTACATAAACACGGGTAGGAAATCAACCCCTAACCACTAAGCAGTCACAGTCTAAGGAAGTAAATGGCCAGTTAACAAGCGTTTATTGAATGCCTCGTATTTTCCTGAAACTAATTTTATAACAGCTTTATTGAACTATAATTAACATATAGTGAAGTGTACATAGTTGAAGTGTACAATTTGATCGTCTGTGATCAAATCACATGTATACATGTATACATGGGTATACATCTGTGGAACCATGACCACAATCGCCTTGTTTGTTTTCCATCTCCCAGGGTTCACTGTCCTTCATTGTCTGATGTCCTATGTCTTGAAAAGACATTCATATATTTTCATTGTTTCATATATTTTGTTTGGGTTTTAGTTATTTAACATAGGAGGGTACATCCAGTCCCTGTCACTTGATGTCCTATGTCTTGAAAAGACATTCATATATTTTCATTGTTTCATATATTTTGTTTGGGTTTTAGTTATTTAACATAGGAGGGTACATTCAGTCCCTGTCACTTGATCTTGGTTGCTATTTTAAGTGCTGAATCTATCATAAGTGAACAAACTGGACAAAAATTCTTGGCTTCAAACAACTCACATTCCAGAAGGGGATAGCATACAGTAAATACATGGAAAATTGTGTGTGTGTGTGTGTGTGTGTAAAAATGATTTCAGAAAATGCACGTCAACAAAATAAATTGGCAGTGTAACAGAGAGGCAGTAAAGAGAGGTGACATTTGAGGAAATGAATTATGGAGGAGGCTATCACCTGAAGAGCTGAGATAACTGTGTTCTCAGATAAGGATCTGCGACATGTCCAAAGGCCCCAAAACAGAAATAACTTGACTTATTTGATAGGACAAGTGTGGCAGAGTGTATGTATTTAAAGCGGGAGTTGAAGTTGGTATGGTAGGTAGAAAAGGATTGTAGGTCATTGTTCTACTTACCCGTCACTGTATAATAAAACACTCAAAAAGTTAGTGACATGGAACAGCAATAATCGATATCTGGGGTGCCTGGGATCAGCTAGGACCTCTTGCTAAGGGTCTCTCATGTGGTCACAGTCAGGTGGTGGCTGGGGCTGGGGTCATTTCAAAGCTCCTTCATTCACGTGTCTGGAGCCTGGGCTAAAGGGATGAACAGCTGGAGGCTAGAACACATCTGGCTCCTTGGGTCTCTCTCTCTCTCTCTCTCTCTCTCAGTCTGTGATCTCTCCACGTGGACTTAGGGTGGCCCAATTTCTTACATGGTTGCTGGTTTTTAAACCAAGTATCTCAAAAGAAACAGGCAGAAGCTTCCGCTTATTTCCCAACCTAACCTTGAAAGTCACAATGTCACTTGCACCACATTTGCTTCATTGAGGTAGTCACAAAGATTTACCCAGATCCAAGGGGAGGGAACAGATTTCCTGTTGGAAGCATGTCAGATAATGTGTGCACATGCCAATACATACCATTTGTGCCAAGACCCCCAGTGGATACCCGAAACCTCAGATAACACCAAACCCTGAACATACTATGTTTTTTCCTATATATACCTACCTATGATAAAGTTTAACTTATAAATTAGGCACAGTAAAATATTAACAATAAGAATAAAATAGAACAATTATAATAATATACTGTAATAAAAGTTATGCGAATGTTCTCTCTCTCTCTCTCTCTCTCTCTCTCTCTCTCAAAATGTCTTACTGTATCCACCCCTTACTTGCAGCGAAAGGCTTGGTGTCATTTCATGGGACCCCTTTGCTGACATCTTCATGTAGGCTCGATGGTTTCTCTAGAGCAACACATCACCATCAATCAGAAGATATTTTCTGTTCATGTCTTCCACCCACAAATTTAATGCCTTTCCCATCTTAACTCAGTGCACATCATGTACTGTGGCCATAGCTATTGTAGTTACAGTGTAACTTTTGAGGTGCTACAGCCAAACTAGCATTAATTTCTTTTTCTTTCTTCACAATTTCTTAGATAGATGATTCACTCTTACTGTAGATGATAGCAACCAGAGCATACAACTTTTTTCTTTCCTTATTGTCAAGAACTATCACTTTTTCCCTCAAAGGAAGCACTTTGCAGCCTCTCTTTGGTACATCCAAATTGCCAGCCTCACTCCTCTTGAGCATTGGGGCCATTATTAAGTAAAATAAGAGTGACTTGAACACAAGCACTTTGATACCATGACAGTTGACGTGAAAACCCAGGGGGCTTCTAAGTGACTAACTTGTGGGGAGAGGGTACAGCACAGAGGTGCTGGACACAGGGATGAGTCACATCCCTGGAAGGACAGAGTGGGATGCCATGAGAGTTTGTCACGGTACTCAGAAACTCATACGATTTAAAATTTAAAAATTGTTTATTTCTGGAATTTTCCATTTTCAGACTGCAGTTGACTACGGATAACCGAAACCCCAGAAAGTGAAAATGCTGATGAGGAAGGACTACTGTACTAACAAAAACAATTAGAAAATAATTGCGAAAATGATATCATTTACAATAGTGTTAAAAAATACAAACTACCTAGGAACAAGTCCAACAAAAAGTGTGTAAGAATTTTATGCAGAAAACTACAAAACTTTATTGAGAGAAACGAGAAACTAAATGAAGGGATATATCATTTCAAGGATTGCAAGACTTATTACTGTAAAGATGTCGGTTTTTCTCAAATTGGTCCATAGAGTCAGTAAATATCACTTAAAACACCCACAGCTTTTTCTGTAGAATTTGACGAGCTAATTCTAAAATGTATATGGAAATATGAAGGATCAAGAATAGCAAGCAACTCTTCAAGGAGGAGGGAGAAAAGGAAGATGAGGAGAGACATTCTCTACTTGACATAAGACATCATGAAGCCGGCATGAGACATTATTAGGGCAGTGTGATATTGTCACAAGGAACACATACAGAAAAACAGACAAATAGACCAGTGTAACAGAAGAGACCAGAAACAGACCCATGCACATATGGACATTGATTTGTGCCAAAGATGGCACTGCCAAAGAGGGGAAAAAATGGTCTCTTCAGTAAATGGAGTTGGGATAAATTGGTATCCACATGGAAAGAAGGAAGAAGAAAAGGGAGGGACGGTGGGAGGGAGGAAGGAAGGTATACAGTCTGCAGAAATACTTGCACATATGCACTGGGAGACATGCACAAGAATGTTTGTAGCAACATTAGTCATAATATCCTAAATTAGAGACAGCCCAAGATTCAACAGTAGGGCGGATAAATAAAATGAGATGTATTCATAAAATAGAGTATTTTACAGCAACAAAAATGCACAAACTACAGCCTCATACAGAATGGATGAATCTTAATTAAAAACATAATATTGAATAAGTCAGACATAGAATACACATGGTTTCATTTACAAAATATTCAAAATCAGATAAAACTTTTAGTGATGCGTAAAGAAGTTATAAAGAGAGGCAAGTCAGGATAGTTATCTGTATAAGGGAGGTAGGCATTAACCCTGGGAAGGGGTCGTGGGGCAGGGCTTCTAGGGTGCTGGCTATATTCTATTTCTTGACCTGGATGGTAATTATATGGTATTTGCCATATAATTAATTTGTGCAGTGGCTGTGCACATATGTTTTATGTATTTCTTTATATGCATGCTATATTTCACGAGGAAAGTTGTTTTTCTTTTCAAAAAAACTAAGTTCACTTTGGGTACTGTGTATGCAGACAAGTGTGTCAGCAGGAAGTCCAGTTGTCCAGTAAAGACATGGTGGAGGCTTGGACTAGGTTTGAGAAGTGGTCAGATTTAGGAAATATTGTAGAGGTAAAGGTAAAAACTTGATGTGCAATGTGAAGTGGAAAAAAAGACGAAGCAACAAACATGCTGACAGTCACAAAACACAGTAAGAATGTATGCAGCAGAATTAGCTAAGCTTTTGAAACAGAAAACATTAATGTGAAGTGCTAGGCTGTGTGAGTGGGTATTAGATGGAGGGCTTCTGTCCAACTGGCTGGGGGCAGTTTTCACAGAAAAGCTTGGAAAACAAACACTTGACACAGACTGTGAGGAAATGGATGAGGGGATAATTCAATTAACGGGAGTAGTTGAGAGTTTACAGGCTGAAGATTAGTATGTACTGTATACTGTACTCTTATACATTTTATTTTAGAGACATTTCATACATCATCCCTTAAATAGGTTTTTATCAATTTATGACTATTATTTAGATACACAATAAAAGGCATAGTACAGCCCTGGCTGGCATGGCTCAGTGGACTGAATGCCAGCCTGTGAAAAGGTCACAGGTTTGAATCCCAGTCAGGGCACATGCCTGGGTTGCGGGCCAGGTCCCCAGTTGGGGGTGTGTGAGAGGTGATCAGTGGACGTTTCTCTCCCTCTTTCTCCCTTCCTCCCCCTCTCTCTAAAAATAAATAAATTTAAAAAAAATAGTGTAGTGCATTACTTCAAACACAGTGCCATTCCATGAATTCTGATCGAACTACGACGTCTTGAACAAGCACATCACGCAATCCTGGAATCCAGGATCAGCCATGAGAAGCCAACACGAAAAATGCATGGTCTCAGTTGCCCATATCACAATGACTTTGTATTATGTAACCCATATTAATAACTTTTACAAGATTGGCTTAGTTTTAACTTTAGAATGCTACAGGAAATTTTTTTTTTCAATAAAATTTTTCCTCATTGGGTAGACTGATGGGTGTCATAATAACGGGGGGTTATATAGACATAATGTCTAGAAACAGAAGTTTGTGGGAAGGGAGACTTCTCAGTCAACCCACTTTATCTAGGAAGTCTTCCCTCGTGAGTCAGAGTTGATTTGAGAATCATCCAGAATTAACAATAGAAGGCAAGAGGATTTCTTTTTCTTTTTTTTTTTTTTTAGGTTTGTGGGAAAAAGAGAACGGGATAAGTAGTGATTTTAAAACCCTTTGGAGCCTCTGCTTTAGTGCATGACTAGGCATCACTCTCCCTTTCATACACACTAAATATAATGTTAAAAAACTTACTGCTGGACTGAATGAGAATGGATTTGCTTTGATAGATGTTTGAGATTCCACTAGAGCCCTTAATATAACTGAAAATGGGAACACTGAAACCAGTAGTGGAGAGAAAGTGACAAAGGGAAGGTCCTATTAACTAGAATATAGGCAAAGTGAGATGAATAGCTAACGGACACACAACGTGAACTGAGACAGGCACCATTCTAAAGGCTTCACCTGTAGGAACTCATTTCATTCTCACAAGAATGCTGTGCGGTCCTCATCCTACAGATGAAGACACCAAGGCACTCGGAGGTTGGTTAAATTGGCTGAGATTGCAGAGCTGGGATTTGAAGCCAGGCATTCTGACTCCAGAATCCATAATCTTAACTAAGGTGCTGGGCTATTTTGTTTCTTCTTTTTAGAAAAAGAGGAAGAAATAGCATAAATTCTGGAACTCTATGATTCTCTATACCGGTAGCTTAGAAACTATGGTGGCATTTTGGTATGACATACGAAGACAATTATCTCCTCTACTTTATCCTCAGCGCTTAATTCCTTTAGTTTTCCAATGACAGCTGTATCATTCTCTTGGATGACTGTTGAGAGTTAAAAATATAGCTGACCTCAGCTCTATTTTTTTTAACGTAACATGTTTGCTATTTTTAAAAGTGTTACATAGCTTACTCAAATTTGAAAAAGAAGCCCGCTGAGATTTTTAAGTAAAAGATCCAAGATAAACAATTAGATTTTTGGCTTCCGAGAATATTGAAATACCTAACGGCTACATATTGGTTTTCCTGTGCTTATGTTCTTTAAATTGCAGCCCTTTAAGGGGACCTCTGGAGCAATTAATCCATGAATTACCAGAGGTCACAAAGAGCTGTCATAATTGAAGTCTTCTTTTTAATTTAGTTACTCTGAAGAATGAAAAACAGAGGGAAAACGATGCAACTTTCAAACCCGGTGGAATGGAGAATGGTATTGGAAAGTATTGATAACTTTTCTGCTGGGCTCCGGAGTTCTAACAGACATAAACTACCAACTGTACAAACGCTGTAAGATATGTAATTCTTCTACAAACGGTCACACCCCACCCACGCTGACTGGAAAATCTATCAGAGCTGGAATGAGAGTCGCTGTTCTTTAAATAATGCGTTTGGGTCTCCTGAAAAGCTGCAGGGCCCTGCTTTTTAAAGCCTCGCCCAGAGATGCTGGCCCTGCAGCTCTGGCGACTCCCTGGATACACCTCCGGAGGCTCCTCGGCCTCCGCTAGAAAGTCGGCCCTGCGCCCGGGGCCGGGCTGAAGGGAGGGGCGGCCGAGGGGAGGCAGAGAGAAGCGCGATGGTCTAGTCCCCCTTAACCGCGGCCCCGCGCGGCGCCCTCCCTCGCGGGGGCTGAGACTGAAGAGGAAGTGGGGAGGCTCCGCTCCGTCCGCACAGCGGCGCGCCCTCATGCCCCCTCCCTTCTCCGCGAGGGGCCCCGGCGCGCCTCCTCCCCGGCCTTCGCCCCGGGAGAGGAGCGGGCGGCGTGGGCGGGCGCGCGGAGAGAGACCGCGGGGAGCCGACGGCCTGAGCCTGGCAGCGAAGCCTGCCAGCGGCGAGGCCACGAGCGAACCAGGCCCCACGGCGGCCAGGGAGACCACCGCGGCCCGGGAGACCGCGGCGGCCGGAAGTGTGGGTGCGTCACTTCCGAGCGGTGCAGTGGCGGCCGCTAGGAAGATGGCTGCGCCCTGTGGCTCGGAGCGGCCGGCCAACTCGCCGCTTAAAATTCCGAAGATGGAGGTGCTCTCCCCTGCCTCTCCTGGTGGCCTGAGTGACGGAAACCCTTCGTTATCTGACCCTTCCACGCCTCGGGGCGCCTCCCCGCTCGGGCCGGGCAGTGCGGCGGGCTCGGGGGCAGCGGCGTCTGGGGGTCTCGGGCTGGGGCTTGGGGGGCGCAGCGCCTCCTCGTCCTGGGGAGCCCCGGCCGCCGCCTGCCGCGGCATGTCGTGGACGCCGGCCGAGACCAACGCGCTCATCGCAGTGTGGGGCAACGAGCGGCTGGTGGAGGCACGGTACCAGCAGCTGGAGGGAGCCGGCACGGTATTCGGCAGCAAGGCCCCTGGGCCGGCCATGTACGAGCGCGTGTCCCGGGCCCTGGCCGAGCTGGGCTACGAGCGGACCCCGTCCCAGTGCCGGGAGCGCATCAAGGTAACCGGCCGCCCGGCCCGGGGCAGCGAACCCGTGGCAGAGAGGAGGCGGGGAGCGGACCTCGGGGGCGGGGCCGGTCCGAGGTCGTGGCTCCCTCCGGAGCCCGGTGGGCTACTCGCATCTCTCCGCCTTTTTCTTCTCTCCCTGGGAAGGGGTTGTTTTCCAGATGGCCGCCAGCCCGTAGGTTTCCTGAGTTTGAAGTTGGGCGTGCCTGCCGCCGCCCCTCTTTCTTGCCAATGGAAGACGTTCCTACGTTCTGAAGTTGGTGGTTTCTCCTTGTGCGTGGTGGGCATCCCTGAGCCCGGGCGCCTCTCACCCCACCGGTGGGGCCTCGCTTTGTTCCAAGCAGAGGGGGCGCCTAGGCAGAGGCTTACCGGGACGGGTTCGAAAAAGGGTAGCAAGGGGGGGCCGGTGGGCCCCCAATTTCGGAATTTTCAAATGAGTGCAGTGTCAGAGCCATACAAAAAGCGCCTTCGGATGACTGGCCTTTGTGTCAGTCGCCTTGCTTTTAACTTGAGCTGTGAAGGACGAGTAAAACTGGAGATGCTTTGGAGAATTGGAAAGGCTTGAGTGGAGCCAGATAGTGCATTGTTACCGCGAAGTTAGCTTGGCTGAGAGTTGGTCTGGAATTTGGAGAGTCCCTGCCTCCAGAGTTAGCTTGACTTGAGATATGTTTCTAAGTTCCTTCATGAAAACCAGGTTTCCCCTGCTTTAGTTATTGTGCCGGATGTGGTGGTGACAAGTAAAGCGCTCAGTGTGCATCTGGCCATCCTTGTGTACGTGGATGTTTAAAGGCAGAAGCTTAATTTGGGCTAGAAATGCTACCACCAGCCAGGTTATTGTTTTGCTGTTTTTACTGACTTTTAATCTAGGTGTTAAAATTTGTATTATAAGCTGATTTGAAGTTGTTTTGTAGGCAAGCTAGTTCCCTCCTCACAGTGTCTGCTAAAAGATTCTTTCTCCCAGTTTTCACTGAACTACTTCTTGATCATAGTCATTGCATCTGTGTACTTCTTTTCTGGTAGGGATGGCACTAGAAAAAGTGAACTCCTTGGGAGGTAGAAACCCAGTAAGGACAATGATAATCACACTGAAGGAGGAGGTCGCTCCTAATTTCAAGAGATCTTGGCTCAAGTTGTGTTCATCTCGGGACATTGTGCCTTAGAAAATTTAGTCCAGAAACTAAGACATCTGAAACCTGTTAATTATTGTGCAAGGAATTTGGTACCCCTTTCTCAATCACAAAATAAATTGGTTTATTTGATAACAAGTACCTTTAGGCCTTATGACCCCCCCCTTTTTTTTAACAGGTAGGTCATTAGAATAGCAGTTTATGGACAGGATTTGAACTGTGCAGGTCCACTTGTACATTTTTTTCAATAAATACAGAGTTGGCCCTCTTTTCACATTTGCGGATTCAACCAACCTTGACTGAAGACAATGTTTTATTCGCTCATTCCCAGCCGTGGTTGAATCACAGGTGCGAAGGGCCGACTGTTGTTGAGGTTTTGGGGAGTCACAAGTTACTTTCCAGTTGTCCACGGTGTTAGGTGTCCGAGTTCGGTTCTCTTAACCTCTGTGTTTTTCAAGGGTCAACTGTAGTAGCTAATAGCAACCACTGTTCTCTGAATCTCAATTCATTCTTCTATTCAAGGTCATTAAGATTCAATTTTTTTTGGGGGGGGGGCGGGCGTTGCACTGTGCTGATTAGCTTCTTTCTGTGAACTTTTCTTGAGTTTAGAAGTGCACCTTAGGTGTTTGTGATTGTTTTAGTTTGATCAATTTTTGTCCATAGAAATTTCCCAAAGGGAGAAAGTGTTGTGTTACCAAAACTTCGCGAAATATAAAAGTATTGATAAAATTGTTTCTCAAATGACCAGGAAATCTTTAGTTGGGTCGCACCTTTGTCCAGTTATGAGGAACACATCCTAAAGCAAAGAAAGGAGATTGAGCTTCTCTGAAGAATATTTTAAAAGAATCTGTTTACTTGTCTCCAAACAAGTAAGACCAAATTGATCTCAAGCTCTTAGAATATTTTGAGAATACGTAGATGATGATAATGGGTTCTCTGATCCACAGTAGCAGTTGGCAAGGAGGGCAGATAAATGTTAGTTTTTTAAGGGCTGTACTCCTTAAGTGATTTCAACCAAGGAGCGGCCTTCTTTGTTAACAATGTTGGTCTTTCCTGTCAGAATTATAAGCTCTGTAAGGACAAGTTCTGGTCTTTTATTCACGACTGTATCTGCAGTGCCTGGCACGTAGTAGGCTCTGGACACATATTTATTAAATTCACCAAATAAAGAAGAAGAATTTTGGAAAGTATAAAAATCTATAGCAGTGTTACTTAAACTTTAACCCAAAGACATAGAGTTTGAAACCCAGTTTGAAAAATACTGCCTTGAAAACTAAGCTCTGTCTCTCTAGGAGACTTAGTATGAATGTAATTTTAAGCATAGAAGCAAATGTGGCTAGTGAAATTATAGACATACACCATTATGAGGTGAAGGTTGCAAGTAATCCAGGTTATGTTCATGAAAATAAAAACCTTAAAAAATTCTCAGAGAATCCCAAACCCCTGAAAGCAAACCTTTAGATCCCAGGTTGAGAAATAGTGATTTAGAACAAGTAATTCATGAATCTGTTTCACTTCATTGTTTTGATGAGAACTGCAAAAAGAAATTCAATGATCCTTTTTCTTCAGAGTTTACAAAATAGAAACAAAGTAGTGCAGTAAGATGGACCATGAGGAATCCTTGTACAGACTAATATAATGTGCTCTCTTAAATGTAAACTCATGTCAGAGGTTCACAGGGAAGAAACACCATATGCATCAGTTACGTTTCTGATCTAATGTATATGAAATATCTATCAAACCTCAATTTTGAAAACTCTGATTTCTTCTAAGTTTGAATGGAGGGAAGAGGTGTATAGTAACTTAAGTTTTTATTTTTCAGGAAACTTTCCCTTAATCATAGTTTCAACATGTTGATGTAGCAGCTTTCATCCCAGCATGTGAAGGCATCAGAAAACTGAACCCTATCCCAGCCTCTTCCCTGACCACCTTCCTGAATATCCTTAAAGCATATCACTTCCCTTTTCTGGACTGTGCCTTAGCCCTCGTATCTATGCAACGGAAGTATTTAAATTGTAAATATTGAAATTGAATGAATAGCTTTCGGATTTTGCTACCTAAGTACAATTTTGAAATACTACCCAAGTGATTATGTATATTTCTAAGCACACAGGATTTTACCTTAAAGTCATATAGAAACACTTGTTTATTGCTGCAAAGAGTTTCATTTTGAAGTCTGACATGTCGATATTAATATTTGTTCAATCATTTGCATAAAAGGATGTGTTTGGGACTGTTTTGCTGCCCTGATGTTTTGTTGCTTTTTGTTTGTTTGCCAGAAGAAAAATTGTCTGCTAACAATTCCTGCCTAATTTTGGATCAAGGTAAACAAAGAAGTGGTTTTCTGTCTAGTCATTACATGATTTTTATCCTTTTGTATAGACCTTTTCTTCATATCTCCATTCATCAAGTATTTGAGTGCTCACTGTGTGCAAGGTTGTGTGCTAGATGTTAGGATGAATAAAAGAACTGTGCTGTACAGTCTGAGAGCTTATAGTGCAGTTGAAGTCTGAATGCACACATTAGAGAGTTAAGGGCTGTACGAGACAACATGAGGAGTGGTACACAATGCAGCACTTGATTAAGTATCATATACCAAAATGCTTTTAGTGTCATACTAAAGCAGACAGTAAATGTGGTGACTTCAAAGGAGAGAGAGAGAGCACATCACAGTTCATACTGTCGTAGTCCAAGGATCTCTCCAGACCTGGAATTCATGAGAACAGTCACTTCTGAGCCACGTGATGTGCTCTCACTTCTGGCAGTTAATCTGCTGCATTACAGAATTCATTCTCAAGTCCCATATTTTTGGGTTTTTCCAAAACTTTGCCTCTTGAGAGTTGGCTTTATGTCTTTGAAACAGATGTGTTCTTCTAGCTCTGCCCGAAGATGAAACGCAAAGTGACTGCAAGACCTACAACACCTGACTTTGCTGGATCAGTGCAGGTGCTCATCAGACATATTTAAAAGTGGTAGGCAGTCTTCTGGCCAGCAAACAGTGATTAACAGTTTAGGGACATTGCTTAGATTTATTCATCAGTAATTGTCATAATCTTTGAAACGAATTTCATACTTTAGCAGACAAATCAGAGTATAGTTTATTTGGTCTTTTATTTTTGCTGTCAAGCCTAATTATTATATGCAAAAACCAATAGGGCAAAGATAACTTGGAGCCAAATGCTTGTCCCTGTATAAGCATTTTTAATAGACTGCCTGCCTCTAAGGACTTTTACCTGATGTTTGCAGACAAGACTGTCTTTGCATTATCATTGAAAGATTTCCAAGAAATGTGGTATACCACTCACATAGTTCATGAGAAAGATTTAGTCAGATTTGTTTCCTTCCATTTTTTTCCATATTCAATTTCTGTTGTTCCCATGCCCACTGTCACCTGAAAGCTTGTGTGTTTCAGTTTGCTTGTCTGCTTGTGAGTCTGCCAGGGGCTTGATGTGTATCTCGAAAGAATGTAGTCACACACCGCGTAACAACATTACGGTCAACAAAGGACTGCATGAGTGTGTGACAGTGGTATACCAGGTAGCCTGTGTATATGGTTAGCGGTTGTAGGCTCTACTACACATACCATCTAGGTTTGTGTAAGTTCACTCACTCTATGATGTTTGCATGACGAGGAAATCGCCTAGCAATGTGTTTCTTAGAACATATCTTCATTGTTAAGCTATGCATAGCTATAGACTTAGGCTACTCACCATAAACTTACAGTTAGGCTTCTGGTTTTGTAGGTAAGGGATCTAACAAACACATGTTGAAACTGAATTAATAGGCTTCTGAGTTTTATTTTAATTAATTTAGTTTTAAATGATAAATAGCCACGTGTCATCAGTGACTGCCATATTGAATAGTGTAGGTAAAAAATTGTTATTCGGAGTATTCAAGAAGTCGCTATGTTATGAAAAGATTCTCTTGGCTACACACTCAAACCTCTGTGGGGAGTTGAAGAGTCCTCCCTTCTTCCACTCCCTGTCACTTGACCCAAGTAGGAGGAACCTTGATAGAATCAAGAAAAGTGGTCCACCATTCGAGGAGGAAGAGCTTTTAGTGCAAGGAATAAAGTGTCATCTCAGTCATCTGGGGCAGACAGCACCATACTCTTGCTGTCCTAGGACAGTCCTGCCCAGGAGAACTGGCTGTGATGACGTGAGTGTTCTACATCTGCTCTGTCCAACAGCTGCTAACTACAGGTGCCTGTTGAACACCTGAAATGTGGCTAGTATGACTACGAAACAGAATTTTTAATTTAAATTTAAGTATTCATATGTGGCTAATGATTATTGTATTGTCCAGAACAACGTTTTTGCTTACATATTCCCAAAAGAGCTTTTTTTAAAAAAGATTTTTTTTATTTATTTTTAAGGAGGGGGAGGGAATGAGAAAGAGAAGGGAGAAACATCATTGTGGTTGCCTCTGGAGTGCCCCCTACTGGGGACCTGGCCCACAACCCAAACACATGCCCTGACTGGGAATCAAACCAGCGACCCTTTGGTTCATAGGCCGGTGCTTAATTCATTATTGAGCCACACCAGACAGGGCGCCAAAAGAGTTTTGAAATCCATGTACTCTCTTGAACATTTTAAAGCTGACATTAAAATTGTTTCATAATATGTTTGAAAGTTTCCAGGGTACAGGAAATAGTAAATCTAGTGTGACATAAGGATTGGCTGTACAATTTATTGGAGAATATACTGCAAATGTAAAAAATCCACGCAAAGTTCTTATCTACAGGTTCTATCAAATGTACCTTGAAAATGTTGACAATCAGACAGTATTCCACTTCCATTTAAATAAAGCAGTATTACTAACCTATATTGCTTTGGTTATTCTAAATTAAGGAGCCAAGCCTCACACCTAAAAAATACAAGACTAGGAATGACTGGAATCCGTAAGGTTTCCAGTCATGAAAGAAGGCGTGTGGATACCCCCATTAAAGACCACTGCTTTAGAATGCTGAGCACCCTTTCAGTATCTTTCTTGACTGATTGGTGGGCCCATGAATCCCACTGCCCTTGGGAAACGAGAGATGTGGAGCTTAATGCGGCTATATGTGTGACTGAAACAAATATCACAACAGTAATGAATAAGGTTCACACTAACATCATATTCAACTGACCCATTCATCTCAGGGTTTCTGTGAATACTAAGGTCGGAAATAAGGTCTTTGTTTTCTTATTGTTTACCTTAAATGTCTTAGTGCCTCCTGCAGTAGGTCCTAGAAATGCAGCAGTGCACTCACCGCCATGGTGTCCACCTTCTATTGGAGAGGTCATAGTACTGAAGCCGTGTTACAGCCTTGTGAGCCAGCTCCGTGTGCTGTGTTAGCGTTAAACCCATGGTGCTGCAGGTGCACACAGGAAGGGCATGTTGTAGGCTTTTAGGAGGTGCATGCTGAAGGTGAAGTGGGCTGGATTGAGCAGAAGGGAGTAGAGACAGATAAGCAGGCGGGGTACAAGTCCCAGGGCAATATCACTTAAAATGGTGCAAACTACAAATACAGTAAAATATAATTTGTTCAAGAACCCAAAACTGGAAGCATCCAGATAATGCAGATGTTCCAAGCAATTTTTAAGTGATCAGCTCTTTAAAAATTCAGGCCTTCCAACTGAAGAAAAATTCGCTGTAGTATGGCATTTGGTAAAGTTATGAATTAAAAGCTACAAATGAATGACATGTGGTATCAAAGACACATGCAAAAAGGTGGGGAAGATAGTTTTGGGATAACAGTATAGTGTACATACCAATTTGAGATAATTTATGTTTTGATAAATAACTTTTTATAGTGTTGAATTGCAATTATGCAAATGTCCATGATATAGCTCATTCTTTAATTTATATACTGAAAGAAAAACCAAAGTAATACATTTTTTAAAAGATTTTATTTATTTTTAAAGAGAGAGGAAGGGAGTGAGAGAAACATCAATCAGTTGTCTCTCGCAGACCCCCAACTGGGGACCTGGCTCACAACCCAGGCATGTGCCCCGACCCAGAATAGAACCAGCAACCTTTCAGTTTGTGGGACAACGCTCAACCCACTGAGCCATACTAGTCAGGGCGCAATGCACCTTTTTAAACATGCAACAAGAAGAAATATGTTTTACCCTGTGGCCTAGTGCTCACGTAATATGTATGTGTAATTGAAACAAATATTACCAAATAATGACTGTGGCTCATGCTTACATAGCCCTTACTGTGTGTTCTGCACTGTTCTAAGTGCTTTATAAATATTAACTTCTTTAATTCACGTAATGACACTATACTTAACTATGTGTCATACTCTCTGATTTGTACTGTTTTATATGAACACAGGTAATCTACCTCCTGAAACACTAGGCCATAGGTCCCCTGCCATAGTGAGACAGCACGTGAGAGCACCCAACGCAAGCTTGCACCTGGTATGCCCTCTTTCTCCATCTCCCCACCCCCTCCTGCTCCCCAGGGATTTTCAGCACTGCTTTCCTTTCTCACCCCAGTCCCTCTGGCACTTCTCCTCATCCCCCGACCCCAGCCACAGTCGCACTTGTGTCCAGAAGTCCCTCACCTAAAGCTGGTGCATAGAAAACCTGGGAAGATAGGGGTGGCCACACCCACTGGTACAGGGTGACAGGCTTGGTCCTTGGGGACTGGCAGCCCAGGGTCACGTTGGTCCCCACATGGGGCACACCCAGGAGATGGCAGGATGGAGGAACTGGGGGAGAGGAGACCTCTTCACCACAATGGTTCTTGATCCCCCATATATTGCCTCTTCATCTCCCATTTGGGGTGTTCAGAAAGGTGGCCACAGCCCACTAAAATTGAATCCCCAACTCACTAATGGGACATAACCTGCAGTCGAGTAAAAGAGGAGTAGAAGATAGTGAGGGGAGATCGAAGTTTTTCAGTCACTGTGCTTTTTTAAACTTAGGGTATGAAATCCCCCCCCCCAAAATGTCATTAATTTGGGACCTGTCATCGCTCCAATATTCTGTTGAAATGTGTTATATTATGTAGCTCTAGATAGCTGGAGCCTAGGGTTTGCGGGGTGGGAAGTTGTAAGAAATGAGCCTGGAGACATAACCAAGAGGTCAGATGATGTGCCAAGGAGTGTATCCTAATCATCAAAGAATTTTAAGCTGGAGAGTGACATGGTGAGTGTTAGGTTCTAGAACTAGCAATAAAGTGGAAGATAAATTAGAAGAGGTGAAAATGGAAGCACAAAGATCATTAGATGCTGCTTGCAGTAAAGTAGGTAAGCGGTGAAATAACAGTGGCAATGAAAATGGAGAAAAGGGAACTGATTTCAAGTATGTCAATATCAGTGGGGCTGATTAGAGAATCTGAAAATTTTAGTTTGTGGGATTTGTTAGATCTTAACCTGCCACCAAACTTAGTGTGTACTGCTGCACCAGCTTACACAGTGGGTCATCACAGTACTGCACAGCTTGTTTTCATAGGTGGTTCTAGAACCCAGTGAGATCCAACTAAACCACCATTTCCGGACAGCCCTGTCTGTATTACCTCTAGGATACGTTCTATACAGACTCTCTTGGATTCTCATCTGCTCCCCAGTCTTCCGAAATGATCATCCTGCCTCCTTTTTTTTTTCTTTCCTCCCTTTTTTTAACATTACCAGAGGATAAGCACTAAAATTCAGATCTAAAATTTCAAGTGCTAATTGTCATAAGGCACTCCGAAGCATGTGCTCATATCACTAGGTTAAGGTAGAATAGCAGTTTTTTCCCCCTTTGGAAGGTTATGTGTGTAATGTTTTAAAAAATGGGGGAAAAAACTGAGTTTCAAACACAAAGACCAACACCATAAAGAACTTTCAGATTTTAAACGATTGTTAGGTGCTCTTTACATTTATTTCTGTCGTGTGGTTCATGCAATGTGTTCTGCTTGCTATTTACCATTGCAAAAAACGTCATTCATTGTTCAAAATGAGGGCTTAATGAATCTGTGCTTCAGATGCATATGTTACAAATTATCTGGAGTTTGTAATCTATGCGGAGTCTTTCCCCCCACGGTTTTGAATAATTGAAAAATGTCTACATATTGGAAAAAGACATGTATTTAAATCTGTATAACACTTTCCTATTTGTAATTGAGAGAGTCCTTGAGAGCCAGTGGAATTTTTTTTTTCTTGGCACTAATCATGTGAGTGTTATCTTACGTGAGTGTCACTTAGCGGGATGTGTTGTTATTCCTTAGGAAAATACAAACCTGTGTTTATTCTCAGGCATTTTAGGAATAAACAGCCATCATTTTATTTTTACATATGTGTTCTTGGCTGTATTCATAAATTACACATTTTGAACTACCAAATAATACTTCAATATAAATCAATACAATAGAATGGAAGTTATTTATTTAGATGTTTTCTAGTTGCAATTTATCAGCCTATGTAAGATTACTTTGTTGTAATAGCTTGAATTTTTGAAGCTCACAATATTGTTTCTCTATTATCTACTTTCAGATTACTTCATTTATCCAGATAACTCAATTATGTTTGTAATCGATATTAATAAAAACAGAATAAAGTCTATATCTACCCCAAACTGCTTTTATTATTATTATTATTTTAATTTGCAAGTAGTTTTCTCTAAATGGAAAGACTCGGTTTATGACTTAGAGAGTATGATAGATCAAAAAGTACCTTGATCTTATACTTGATTTCTCAGCTGCCATATACAATCTGAAGGAATTTTTATTCATTTCATTTATTCATTCATTCATTCATTCATTTAGCAAAAATGTGTTGGGCTGCTTCTGCATGCCAGGCATTGATTTTGGTGCTGAGAATACATCGGTGAACAAAACTGAAAGAAAAAGAAACAAAACCCTGCCTTACATTCTGATAGAAAACAATATAACATTTAATATATATTCATTCACAGCAATTAACACAATTAGAAAGCCCCTCAAATATGATATTCCTTGAGATCAGCCTTTTTGACCTTAGGAAGTTTGAGTTTCTACCTCTCATTATGCACAAAAAATAGAAATACATTTGCCTTTGGTTTATTAAAAATGATTTACATGATTTTCTTTTTTTAATCCTCACTGGAGGATATGTTTACAATTCTAGAGAGAGAAACATCAGTGGGTTTCAGTGGATTGCCTCCCATAGGCACCCTGTCCAGGGATCAAACACACAGCCTTGTGGTGTACAGGACGATGCTCCAACCAACCAGTCCGCCCAGCCAGGGCAAGAATGACTTACGTGATTTTATATTCTGCCTTTTTTTGTGTTATGTGCTGTTGTCCCTGAGATTTACCCCACCAACCAGCAAAGGGAAGCATTGCGAATCTTCATTCACTCGTTAGGTAACGAGCACCACTGTGCTGGGTCCCCAGGTTAGACTTGAGGAAAACCAGGTAATGTCCCATCTCTCTTGTGCAAATTAGGGAACATGGTTAATAGTTGGGCTTTGAAAGATCAGAGTTGTGCGACTTTTATAACAGTATAAAATAATATTTTTTCTCTAATATAAACCACATTAAAAATTCAGATGAAAAATCAATGGAAAAATTTAACTTCAGCATAACCACATATTCATGAAATATTTTTTGAAAAGTGGTGGTGAATCTGATTTTAATTCCAGTAAATTTCCATGCACCAAAAAATAAATGAGCGGTCTACAGGCTTTTTGTTCTTTTGAACTCCAAGGAAATATATGGGTCATTCCAAGTTTTTATTTGATTCATTCTGAGTTTTGCCTGCTTCCTGCTGCTTGTAAGCAGTTGCCTAATGAGCAAGGCCGAATCCTCACTGTGGATACCTTTTTTCTCTCCCTTTTTTTAAAAAACATTTTATAGATGGGAAGGGAAGGAGAAAGAGAGGGAGAGAAACATTGATGTGTGAGAGATATACATCGACTGGTTGCCCCTCACGTACCCCGAGTCAGGTACCTGGCCCGCAACCCAGGCATGTGCCCTGACCAGGAATAGAACCAGTGACCCTGTAGTTCACAGGACCGCACTCAATCCACTGAGCCACACCAGCCAGATCTTTATCTCAGTATTTTAGAGATCAAACCATATTCTTGCCAAGACTGTTAACCTTTGAAAATTGGTTAAATGATTTCTTTTATCTCTAAAAGAAGTATGACCAAAAAGTTAGAGAAGCTGTGATAATATATCCAGGTGTTTCTGAAATCGAATAATAATGGGTGGGCAAAACCATGTATATAACAGTTACTTAATATGTAACAAACCTAATTCTATATATAAAGCCCTTTTACATATAGATATCACATGTTATCAAAGAAAAACAACTTTACGAAATACTTTAAATACTAATAAAATAAAAATAAAATCAAACTAGTATTCCTTTAATATTGGAGGACGTGGGTTAACTGAAACTTAACTTGTTTTTCCAAACAAGATTTTGATACTGAGTGCTACAGTTAGGTTCTTTGAGTTTGTTGTTCCTGCCATTAGCCTTATGATAAAAATTTGCTGCTAATTTTTCTCCACTTGAACTAACCTTTATTCATAAGGTACCTTGGTCTTCATATTGTGTGGCTCTGTCATTTATGTAATAATAATAATAATGGCTAATATATACTGAGTGTAAGATATGGGGCAGATACTGTTTTAAATGCATTCCTTATAATTTTTCATTTAACACCTATGAGTCTGTCCATGAGGTACTGTCATTAGCCTCGCCTTACAGATGGAGAAGTTGAGACACAGAGATTATTTTGTCTACTGTCACAAAGCTGGTAGGTGGGGAAGCTAGACTAAGCAGTCTGTCACCATGCTCTTAACTTCTTGGTTATATTGCTCCCTTATTAATCATCAACCCACCTTTATTAAATTTTGACAATTCAAGTAATATTTTGGTTATATTGCTCCCTTATAAATCATCAGCCCACCTTTATTAAATTTTGACAATTCAAGTAATCTAATACAGTGTAATCATAAAGTCATAAATGCAATACCAAAATCATATAGCAACTCCTAGATGGATATCATGCATGTATACGCTTCTTATCATAGAAATGAAAACACAAAAATTCTGGCAGATAATTCATGATGTCCTAAAATAATAAATACGATGCGAAACATTGATTTGGAAGTCCCTTGGAAGAATTTCAAACAACTGTTGAAACAAACCTTTTATTGTAGAAGACATTCAGTCATTCATTCAAGTCTTTACAAAAATTATGGTATTTATTGGACTTCCACTCCTCTTAAAGAAAGCAAGTTTGAATTATAGAAAAGTTTACGAAGTAGAATCCCCTTTTGACAGTAAAAGCAGGTAAGGATGTGTCTGACAAAGGAGGCCGGGGAGTGGCCGTTACCGAGTACCTGCCATTGTTCCCGCAGCGTGTAAATGGTTTGGGTACCCTTCTCCCAAGAGATGGTGCGGATAAGGTGGGCTGTTTTGTAATACATAATATGAATGTAGCAACAGAGAGGAAATACCTGTGAAGAAAGCCAAATATAGAATCAGGAAAAAAGAAGTAACAGTGGAGGGAGTGTAGGTAAATATGGTTACTTCAGCTAAGTATTAAAGTGAGCTATAAACTTCCCAGCAACTATGGCAGAAAGGAATATACAGTGACGATATGCTTTGCAATGTCTGCTGAAGAGAAGCATGTCAGGTTCTAGTTTTGAAACCAAAGATTCACTTACATTAAATACATTCTGGTAGTGACCTTGAAAAAGTTGCTACCCTTCTCTTAGTTTTTTCTGTTAAAGAAGGATGCATCACTTGTCTTTCTTACATGTGTCATCATACTGCCCCAACCCCTCCTCCAGGAATGAGATGGGAACCAGTCCCCACAGCTGCCTGAAATGCTGATCGCTGATGGCTTCTGGCTGGATTCCTCCTGGTTTGTCTTTGCGAGAGGGAGCTGTCTCCCCCAAGGATAGGTTCGCGGTCCTGTGGCGGCCTGAGTCTACTGACCAGTCAGTAGATAAAGCTACAGCCTCCTTGCCTCGATTCAGGACAACTCTGAAGGGTCATCCAGGTCCCATACCTCACTTTGGGATTAGCCAAGGCCTTCGTCCCAGCTCCTTTCGCTTCAGCTCCTTTGCCCAGCCCTACTCCACCCAGTCTCTCCAAGTAAAACCGCTGCGTGCAGTCTCCTCCGAGTGTGTTTTCTGGGACCCTCTTTTTTAGCTTTATTATAAAAAGTAGGAATAACAGATGTAAGCTGCTTAGCCCAAATCTCAGCACACAGTAAGCACTGAGAAAATAGTAGTTAAGGTTTACCTTCATTAAGTGGGACACTGAACCACATATGGAAAATGTTTGATTTCTCTAGAAGGTACAAGGATTTTTTCATGTGGCCATTCCTTTTAGCAGTCCTCATAAAGGTAAGAATAAAATATGAAAATGGTACCAAATGAGTTGTAAAAAGTGTAATGAATGCCTGAATTTCTTCCTAACAGCTTTCTAAATAAGTTCAGGTTGCCCAAGGATAGATGATGCATAAACTTAAAAGATGCTTATTTTCAGGTTTTTTGTAGGAAGGGTATGTGTCAGATGTATTCTTTTTTATACACTTATGACCTGTAGTTTATACCATGTAAATCCCCCCCTGCCAAAAAAAAACAAAACAAAACAACTTTCTCCCCTGGCTGGTGTAACTCAGTGGATTGAGCATGGGCCTGCAAACCAAAGGGTTGCTGGTTCCATTCCCCAAGTCAGGACACAAGCCAAGGTTGTGGGCCAGGTCCCCTGTAGGGGGCGCTGGGGAGGCAACCACACATTGACGTTTCTCTCCTCCTCTCTAAAAATAAATAAAATCTTAAAAAAAAACAACACTTTCTTAAGTAATTCAATATTTACCCTTAAAAAAAATAAAACAATTGACTGAATCTTGACTTAATACTTGTACCCAGATTATCTTTATGGAAGATGTCTAGTAGCCTTAATTTTTAGATGATTTTATCCAAGTGTCAAGATTATTTTTTCACAAACACGTAAAATTTACTAATGGAAAAAATCTGTATCATAGATTATGTTCGCCTTATAAATGGTAGTTCTGGGTTTTTTATTTTTAAGATTTTATTTATTTATTTTAGAGACAGGGGAAGGGAAGGAGAAAGGGAGAGAAACATCAATGTGTGAAAAGACTTATCTACCGGTTGCCTCATGCATGCCCCCAACTGGGGACCTGGCCCACAACCCAGGCATGTGCTCTGACCGGGAATCAAACCTGCGACGTTTTGGTTCACAGGCTCGCACTCAGTCCACTAAACCACACCAGCCAGGGCTATAGATGGTAGTTTTTAGTGTCAGCCGAAGGTCAGGTTGTTGGCATCAATTCAGCACCACTAGGATCCCCAGTACGGGGTGCAGTGAAGAAGGAAACGTTATTTATTGCAAACAGCTCAATTGTGACACTGCAGGCTGTGAAAATAGTACTGCTGTTGTGAGGTCCCACGGCCAAACCCCTCTCCAGCCCCACAACCATCTTCTGGGCTGCTTGGGCCTGTATTGGTCCACTCAAAGCGATCCTTTGTGTTTCAGCTCCCAGAAATCCCTGCCCCTGGTCCCTGATTGGCCTGTCCCATGCAAACGAGGACTCCAAATCCTCACAGTTTGATTGGTCCAAGGGGCACTGTGTTGATTGGTCAGAATGGAGCCCGCTCTGATTTGTTAGTGAGGAAGTTGATGGGGACATAGCCACTTATCTCCCATCAGATGGGGAACGTCTCAGTCCTATTGGTTGGAATAAGATTCCAGGAACTCCTTTGCAAGGGCTGGCTCAGAAGGCAGAAACTCGGTGCAGCGGCAGGCAGCGTAGTTCAGACTTCTGCCCGGAGTACGGTTTGTATGAGGCCCATGGGTAGAAATGGTTGCTAGGCCCTCTTTTAAAATGTGAGCCATGTTAACGACCAGGAGCCCTTCTTAGTAGGTATCGTCTTTCTTGGGGTCCACTACAAAACTGAGAGAACATCATCATCAGCATGTGAAAGGAATAGAGTAGCCTACTATTGGCGGTGTGGGGGAGCCGGGAACCTGCCTTGCATCATTTTCTCTTTAAACACTGGTCTCATGAGTGGAAGAATTACCATTGTGTTTGGGAAGCAATACAATACAATACAAATATTGTAACGATACGGCTTCCTGAGGTTTTTTAGTAGTTTGTGCATGACTGCATGTACATGTGCAAATCTTAATTTTTAGACATTGGTGATTATCGAACAGTTAGTGCATAATGCAGGATGTTCGCATGGGAGGCCTTTAAAAATAAGTGATTCTTTTCTGCTATTCTAGAAATATTTTAGATAATTCTCTTGAATGTGTTTTTCTGTTATCACATACTTGTAAAAGTTAACATCTTTACGAAATTTTTAAAAACATTTTATTTATTTATTAGAGAAGAAGGAAGGGAGAAATAGAGGAAGAGAAACATTGATGTGTGAGAGAGACATTGATCAGCTTGCAACCCAGGCACACGCCCTGACTGGGGATTGAACCAGTGACCTTTTGCTTTGTGGGACAACGCTCAACCAACTAAATAACACTGATCTGGGGGTAAACGTTAACCTACTTTAAAATAAATAAAAATTTTAAACTTATTCTATTACAGTTGTCCCAATTTTTTTCCTTTTTTCCCCCTTCCACCCAGCCCACCCCTCCTGCCCATAAAAAGTTAACATTTTTAATACCATCTGATACCACTTTGAGGTGGTGCCCCAGGATGTGAAGTAGTGAGAAAAAGATTCAACAGAGATGCTAATGTAGCAACTGCAGAGGTGATATAGAAGGCCAGATGAAAATAACCTCTAAATGCAAGTCAGTTCTTTACCAAACAACTGATTTTTCCCCCTTTTACAGGGAAATTGTTCACTAGACAGTGTTGTCCGACTGTCTTTGATGACTGTAACCACCTGATGCTGCTTATGTCTGGAATAGTTAAGTAGTTCAGTATATCCTATTTTTTTTTTGTCTTGTTCAAAGTATGAAAGCACTTGATCCCATGTCTAGAAGGATCCTTGTATCCCAGAGAAACCCTTAAACATAACCACGCCTATTAGGCATGGGTTTTGTAGTGTTACTGCCAGTATGAGCTATTGTGTGAGGTTAAATGCTTTATGGCCACATGAATATATTCCTTGAGCAATGGAAGGTGTTTGTTTTTCACAATTAGTATTGTCCTCCTTGAGGCAAGACCCTCAGGTCCTAGCATGGAGGAATGCAGAAAACTTAGGGGTTGATACTCACTGAAAATCCAAATTTTCTGAATTATTCGTTCTGCGTAAAAATCTCTCCCTCGTGAAGACAGTACTGACCAGCTATAGACATAAAAATGAGTCGTTGATAGCCAGGCTCGGGTGGAAGCACAGGTTGGTAGAATTCCAGCCTGGACAGTTAGTTCCCCAGCGGAGACCAGGGCTCTGAGAAGTCAGCTCCCAGCCTCCCGTGGCCTTTCTTCCGCTTGACCCTATTAAAATCCAGGAAACAATGCCAGTCTTTTTCTGTCTTTGACAGGACTACTGAATTTTTTAATATTTAATTTGTAAGGCATAAGATAATAATAAAGCTTGGACAAGGCTGCAGAGCTTCATTTGAGAGGTAGCCCCTTGCCCCGCCCAAAGAAAAATATAACAAGAATAGTAGATATTTTTAAAACAGCCTTGACCTCTGCAGCTAGTCTTCTTTTGTTACAGAGAAATTAATTTGCTTTGCTAATTATATCTATACCTATGTTTTATTCCCTTTTCTGCTCCTGCTTTTTTCAAAAGATCTTAGGAACTTCACCCACTCGGATATATTGATTTTATAAATATACCATAGCGATTAAACAAGTTTCCTGATTTTCTTTGCTAAGAAAAATCTCCTTGCTAAATGATTTACTACTTTAAAATTATGTTAATTTGCCCTGACTGGTGTGGCTCAGTGGGTTGGGCATTGTCCCGCAAACCGAAAGGCCGCTGGCTTGATTCCTGGTCAGGGCGCATGCCCAGATTGCGGGCCAGGTCCCCCGGCCGGGGGTGGGGGGGGTGGGGGGGTGGGAAGGGCACGTGCGAGAGACAACCAATCGATGATGTTTCTTTCACACATTATACATCGATGTTTCTCTCCCTCTCCCTCCCTTCCCCTCTCTGTAAAGTAAATAAATAAAATCTTTTCTAAAATAACATTAACTCATTTACTTAAAAATATATTGAACAGCCCTTATATGACAGGCCCTATTCTAGGCTCAGGGAAACACTGAACAAGGCAGACAGCTCACAGCCTGGCAGCGTAGCTTTCTTAGTAACATTTCGTGGGTGGCATTTGGTAATTTTTATATGCCAGATTCCTTTGCAAGTAATGCGTGTTTTTCTTGAGGCCTTGACCCCTTATTTGGCGAGTTGAGGAAGTTTCACTAGCGGATCTCTAAGGTTCTTTTCCATTCTGAACTTCCATAATAGTTTGAAAGTTGGAACCTGGTTTGCTATTAGAGCCTCAGGCAGCTCCACCCACCCTCTGTCAATCAGTATATCACAGAAAGTTTTATAAGAGGTATTTGTCAAGGGTAGTGACACAGATAGGTAATGAAGAGTAGCAAATGCTGCAGACTCCCAAATGAGTTAAGGGCAAAGTTTGGGAGCCATTTTTCTTAGTATTTAAGAAGACATTGCCAACCATAGTACGAACAGTTTCAGTGCAGTAATAGATTAGACTTTGATCCCATTGGGTTAAGGATTGAGGACATGTAGGCGTTGGCCACTCCATGGAGGCCCTGTAGTGTTAAAATGGGAAGATGTTAACAGGTAGCCATTGTGACTACAAAGGAAAGTAGTCAAGACTTACTTTCCTGTGCCTACTTGTTTCTAGATACGTGCATTTCCCCGTTTTGAGTTGTTACCTTGGGAGATTTACGTAGCACCTATATTGATGTTAATTACGTAATGAATGACCAAGTACTGTGTGATGCAGTTGGAACAGATAATCATCATAGCTGCTGAAACATTTAATATTGCTTAGTTGCCACTTCTGAAAAAGATTTCTTTCCCAGGAAATAGGAAAAAGTACCAAATTTTTGTAAAGAGTAAGTGGATAGCCTTGGATGCTTCCTTTAAGAAACAGGGGAATTTGGCTAATTTACCTCTTAAAGGAAATATTAATGGTGCTCTAGCTGAATGAGAATAGTGAGTAAACTGGATAAATTGTACTTAAACTGGATGTGCCAATCCTTAGACTCTCTTGTAAAACCTAAGACTGGAATGAAGTCTTCCTTATTTTAGGGTTTCTGACTACTACATGTTATATTCTTTTTCTTTTTTCCTTTTAAAGGATTTTAATTATTTCTTTGTAGGCAGAGGGGAAGGGAGGGAGAAAGAGAGGGAGAGAAACATCAATGTGTGGTTGCCTCTTACATGCCCCCTACTGGGGATCTGGCCAGCAGCCCAGGCATGTGCCCTAGACTGGGAATCGAACCGGCAACCCTTTGGTTTACAGGCCGGTGCTCGATCCACTGAGCCACACCAGCCAGGGCCTGTTATATTCTTTTGTGGACAAAACAACCAAATGGTACAGAGCAGAGGTTTTTAACCTGAGGTATTTGGTTGGTTTTAAAGGATTTAGGCGACTACCAAGTCAGTTTGCCAGATTTTAATGCATAGAAAACCTAAGAAAATAAGTAAAAGTTCTGCTGGCCCCAGATGGATGGATTTTGCTTTAGATCACATCCTATTCATTACTTACATCTCTACAGATAGAAGATTGATCGATCGATTGATTGACTGAGAAATTTATACTATATTCTTAATATCCCTCTTACTGCCTGCAGAAATGTGTATATTTACTTTCAGAGGGTTTTTTTCCTACCTTTGTGGTCACAGTCAGAAAATAAAACTAAGCAAAGAAATTTAGAGTCTTTCTTAAAGATAATGAACAAACTCGGTGTTGTTTTGTTGCCTTAGTTAACTAAGAGCAGCTAGTAACAGCTGCAATGAAGCAGTAATTAAGTTTAAAGGAAGAAGATAGCTCTGTTTCACAAAGACTTTCTAAGCTTCAAAATACACATCTGCTTAAGCCAAGGTATTGCTTTCAACACTTCTATAATCAGTCACTGGAGATTGGCCCCCAGTGTAATTTCCCCTATCTCTTGTGGAATATACTATGTGACTTTTAAGACTTTGTTTGCAAATAAGTGCATTCTTTATTTAATCATTTGGGTCCAAAAAAAAAAAAAATCTCAAATTTGGTATAGTTAGTTGGCAGAACGTTAAGATAAACTGTGTACTCCATTTCTAGCATGGACAGTTTAGCAACGACATTTGAAAATCTGTTTCACTACTTGTTTTTTCTTATAACATGGTTTCCTGCTATTATAACCAAGCTGTCCTCCTTGCAGTTGGACTTTATTTTTTCATCCGACACTGTAGGCAGATCATGCCAGTGAACGTTTCCCACACAATACGTTTACATAGCTATTATGCCTAGTTACTGTTCCTCCTCGTATGCCCTGTCCCACCTGCAGTCGGTTCTGTTAGAACAGTGGTTTTGTCATGGTGCTTCCTTTATGACTGAATGAAATGGGGTAAGTTTTGAGAAAATGACTGAGCCCGTAGCAGAGTGAGCTGGCATGTGCCCGTACGATTTGCTCAGCTTGCTTCCCGCCTTGCCATACCACGGAAGAATTCCATTCTTCCCACTTCCGGACGGTCAGAGGAGGCATTGGAGGACATGAGGCAAAAGAAACATGATATTTACCCCAGAAGTAGCCTATATAATGTCTGAAAGGGCTTTGATGAAACCACTGGCCCTACTTACAGATCTTATTTTCCAAGCCTTTCATTATATGATTTGCCCTTTTCTGAACTCTACAATTTCCCTCTCTTGTAGCTGGTTCGATGCCCAGAACTGAATGCTGTGCTCCAGCTGTGGCCTCACCGGTGCTGAATAGAGAGGAAGAGCCACCTTCATAGCTTACATGTGATTCCTCTGCTTACACAACCCAATACTGGATTTACTTACTTTGGCAAGATAGCTGCATCGTGCGCTGTATTTAATGTTACGTGTCCTGTAACCCTGGGTCTTTCTCTGCGTT